>VZTX01018098.1:34002-97933 GCA_013400915.1 Pardalotus punctatus | reverse complement strand
GGCCGGGCGGACCTGCCCCGGCCCGCGCTCCCCCGCGCTGGCTGTGCCCGGCAGCGCAGCAGCGCCCGCCGCAGCCCCGGGCAGCTGTGCCCGCCTTGGCTCTGGTGGATGTGCGGGAAGTCCCGGAGCCGCAGGCACGCGGGGTCAATGAAACAGCCGCCGCAGGCCCTGCAGGGCGAGGCTGCTGCTGCACATCATGAGAGACGCGGCGGCGTTGCCCCGTCCGCACCTCGGTCCCAAAGGCCGTGCTGCGGCCGGACTGCGAAACCTTGGATCGAGTCCTGTCGGACATCCTGACTGTGTTGGAGCTGTGGGTTTGTTGACGAGGGCTTTGTGCTCGGGGTGTTTTGCAGAAAAGCTGAGGAGTATCTGCGGCTGTCCCAGGTGAAATGCACGGGATTAATGGCTCAAATGACGGCGACAAGCAGTGCTGTGATGTGCCTGGACCTGGCGGCGAGTTTCATGAAACAACCAGTTGACAAAGTAAGATAAGCGTGTGTGACTTGGCTGGCTGGTGCATTCTGCCCGACTCCACACAACCATTGTTCTGTGGAGCGTGTGTTGGGAGCAGGAGTGGGATACAATAACTAACTTTGCCCTAGATCCCGCAGTTCGCTGTGTTAGACCTTTCACTGTTCGGAGTTTGAAAGAGGACAAATTTGAATTAGTGTCATAGTCTCTTTACAAATTGATCTTGCTTTGGTGTAATTTTAACTTAATTTCAACTCCTGTAGTAACAAATAAATTACCATCAAGGATGTTAAATTGAAGATCTGTCCCTTTTACTGTGGGAAGAAAGCAGTTGCTCCAAGAAATCTGTCACTGTAGGGGTACCTGCAAACCTCCATCTGCAAATCTGCCAGGTAAATGGCACTGAACTGCCAAAATAATGCCTGGTACAGCATGTTCATGATTGTCCATTTACAGACAGAGGAGAATTTAATTGGACCTGACACCATGAAGACACTGCTCATGTCTTCAGCTTGCCCAGATTTTGGTAATTTTTGTCATTAACTACCTTGTGATAAAGGGGCCATGTCATATATGGAAATGTCAAACCTCACTTCCAGTGAAATGGTGTAAAAATATCACTGCATTAAAAGATGTGGCTTTCCTAGGTGGTTAATCTTTCTGCGTGCAGCCAAAACATACGTTATTCATTGCACAGATTTGTTTAATATAGCAAGTGAACTTTATGGTGTTGTGTTGGTTGCCTAATTAAGATGTCAGGAAGGAACCTTGCTAATTCTTGGGAGTTGTCTTTGTCCTCTTGACAGAGCTATTGTGTCAAACTCTCAGGTTTGAACAAGACCACTTACCAGAGCTCCATGAAGTCTTTGGAGTGTTTGCTGGAGGTGAACCGAAGGCTGGGGATGCGAGATTTGGCTGTGCAGTTTTGCTGCTCAGAGGCAGTGAACATGGCTTCAGAAATCCTGCAGAGGTGAGGAAGCTCTTGTGAGCACACTGGGAACCACAAGTAAGGTTCTTTGTTAATGAGATGTGGAAAGAGCTTGATGTTTGGAAGGGCCAGATAGCTCCTGCTGATTGGAGCAATGAGGTGAGTTCTTAGCACTGATGATGCAGCCATGAGCTGGGCCACTTTTTAAAATACCTGTTAGAAAGACTTAGTCTATGAATCTTAGCAAGTCCAACTCAGAATTTTTCAGCTGGGAATAGTGTAAAAAATATAGGACTCTTAATCCCTGTATTTACCCATAGCATCACACTGTTGTCCATGTAACTGCTGATCATGGCACAGTTCAGAAGTAACGCTCAGTAGAAATAAATCCTCCCTTTTGGGGACACAGATCTATTGAAATGCACATCACTTTATCTGTAAAACCAATAGGTAGCACACTTCAGTGGAGATTAAACACTAAACTAAAATTTCCCATTCTGTATCATCTGCTTTAATCAGAGCAGCCCCTGAAGAACTCTGTTCTGCGGTGCTGTCACCCTGATAGCACATGTTTAAATGCTGTTAGGTCAGTGCACAAAGGCTGCGCTTGCTTGGTGGTGCTTAATACAACCTGGAAAAAAATAGCCTGGGNTTTTTGTCATTAACTACCTTGTGATAAAGGGGCCGTGTCATATATGGAAATGTCAAACCTCACTTCCAGTGAAATGGTCTAAAAATATCACTGCATTAAAAGATGTGGCTTTCCTAGGTGGTTAATCTTTCTGCGTGCAGCCAAAACATACGTTATTCATTGCACAGATTTGTTTAATATAGCAAGTGAACTTTATGGTGTTGTGTTGGTTGCCTAATTAAGATGTCAGGAAGGAACCTTGCTAATTCTTGGGAGTTGTCTTTGTCCTCTTGACAGAGCTATTGTGTCAAACTCTCAGGTTTGAACAAGACCACTTACCAGAGCTCCATGAAGTCTTTGGAGTGTTTGCTGGAGGTGAACCGAAGGCTGGGGATGCGAGATTTGGCTGTGCAGTTTTGCTGCTCAGAGGCAGTGAACATGGCTTCAGAAATCCTGCAGAGGTGAGGAAGCTCTTGTGAGCACACTGGGAACCACAAGTAAGGTTCTTTGTTAATGAGATGTGGAAAGAGCTTGATGTTTGGAAGGGCCAGATAGCTCCTGCTGATTGGAGCAATGAGGTGAGTTCTTAGCACTGATGATGCAGCCATGAGCTGGGCCACTTTTTAAAATACCTGTTAGAAAGACTTAGTCTGTGAATCTTAGCAAGTCATTGTCCAACTCGGAATTTTTCAGCTGGGAATAGTGTAAAAAATATAGGACTCTTAATCCCTGTATTTACCCATAGCATCACACTGTTGTCCATGTAACTGCTGATCATGGCACAGTTCAGAAGTAACGCTCAGTAGAAATAAATCCTCCCTTTTGGGGACACAGATCTATTGAAATGCACATCACTTTATCTGTAAAACCAATAGGTAGCACACTTCAGTGGAGATTAAACACTAAACTAAAATTTCCCATTCTGTATCATCTGCTTTAATCAGAGCAGCCCCTGAAGAACTCTGTTCTGCGGTGCTGTCACCCTGATAGCACATGTTTAAATGCTGTTAGGTCAGTGCACAAAGGCTGCGCTTGCTTGGTGGTGCTTAATACAACCTGGAAAAAAATAGCCTGGGGACAGGTGGACAATGAAAAATTACATTCTTCAGTGCTGCACATCCACTGTGTCATTTTCCATATTTAAACCTTCATCTCTGTAACAAACATATTACAGGAGTCAAAGAAACAGTAATGCTACTTTGTATTGTAGGATGGATTTGTGTAAAGCATCTCATTGTAAATTTTAGATGTTAGGAAGAGCTAAAAGTGCAGTTGTTACTTGCTGTTCTTTAGGTATGAATCCAGCCTCTCTGAAGCACAGCGGATGGACCTGGATTTCTCAAAACCCCTGTTTCTAACAGCTGCACTGTGCACTGCATGCAGGTGAGTGCAGCCTGGGACACCTTCTGCAGGATGAGATCCCTGCTGAGACACCAACCAGTGTCAGCAGCTCAGGGTCTTGCTTAGCATCTCCTGCTGCCCTGCTCCTGCAAATGGAGACAGCTGTAGCAAACCATAGTGAAGTCTTCAATGGGCACTGCACAAAGCAAAAATTTATATGGCTTTTGGTGAAATACTGCTCAAGGTGCAGGAATGGCTTCTGAGCACCAAGAAGCAGCCATTCTGAAGCAGGAGAAGCCCTGAGCCCTACACCATCACATCCTGAGGGTGCTCTAGCCTTCAGGAGATGGCTCTGGTAGTTGTAGGCCTGTATCAGCTAACAGAGGTGTGTGGCTCAGAGCCAGCACTTGTGAAGAATTTTTTTTGCTTGTATGCAAATATTTTCCTCCCTCAGCATTACACCTTGTGACAATCTTATTCAGCAGTACAGGTGCTGTGTAGTTGCACAGCTCCTGACAAGGCCTCTCTTGACACAGGGTTCCCCTTCAGCTTTTTGCAGTAGTGGCATTTTGTCCTGCTTCCCTGAAAATCTGAAAAGTTACCTTTCCTTATGTAATTTGAACTCACCCTGAGTTTCAGTTGAGCTGTATTGACTGAGTAGTGTAAGGGTCTGTTTTTTAAGCAAATTTGTTTGTGAGACATGGATAGGCAGGACAAAAAGTCAGGCCTGCCTTCCTCATTCTCACAGGCAGTGTTGGCACAGTAACGGTCGCCTCACCCAAGCGATAGTTGCTGAGATGTTGCTTTGTACAGAGGTAACAGCTTTCTCCTGTAGGTGTTTGAAGCTAAAAGTGGACAAGACTAAAATGTTGGCTACATCTGGAGTGAAAAAAGCAATATTTGACCGACTGTGCAGTCAGCTGGAGAAGATAAGCCAGCAACTCAGCAGTAAGTTTTTGGCTTTGTCCCTGTAAGACAGCACATCCATCCCATGGCCTCACAGGGCCCCATCCTGTTCCACTGGTGATCTCATTCTGATCTCTTTTCAGCCCTTGCCTTCAGCCAAATCTGCCCATTCATTCCAACATGTTTCCTGCAGCCCTGGTCCCACTCACAGTCCTTGCTTCTGGAGAAGTTGTAATAGCTTAGCAAGGACAAAAATAGAAAAAATATGGCAAAGACAAAAACATTTTCCTCTCTTCTCAAATACTCACTGCTCTTTACAGTCTCCACTGCTGCAGTTTATTCCTTGCTTCTCCCATACTACCTGACCTATCTTGGATTCCTCCCTCTTGCTTGCTTTCTTCATCCTGTTAACATGGCAACATGACATACAAATTATCTCAACATCTTCTGACTGACTCACTTCTGTGCTTTCCTTTCCCCAACTGCAGATTTAACAAGCATAAGCCTTGCTGTTCTGGTAATAACTCAGCCATTCCCTGGCACCATCCCTCATACATGGGGAAGATGTCAGGAACATTTCTTGCCCATTGTTGAGCCTGCAGCTCTCTCTGCTTCTCTTTGTGGGGGAGAAAGCCTGAAATACAATTCTTGCCTTAATGTTCTTGTATTTCTGCTGCTTCTTCCTCTTTCTCCTTTTTCCTTTCCCAGGCTTTCATTCTTATTTTCCCACGGAAAGTTATCCTGCTTCATACCCTGATGTTTTCTGCAACATGCTGCCTGAATCTAACCCAAAAACTGCTCCTCTCTCCTAGGCATGGACCTTCCCATAGTACAGTGCTCTAAAAAACCCAAACATAACCCCAGCACTAAAGCAACTAAAGGCAGCTGGGAATTTCCATAGGAATTCAGGGAATAGTGTGCATCTGTGTACCTGGATAGCCCCCTTCATGTTGTGGGTATCTATAAAAATTGTGGGAAGGGAATAGAAGAAGAAATAATTGATAATCCTGCCTGAGTTACCTAGAAGGGTAGCAGTGTGGCTTTGGGCAATGAACATGGCAGATCATTGTGGTTACTAATGCAGCAGCAGTTTGCTGCTAATTAGCAGCCTGCTCATTATAGCAGCCAGTCAGTCCGTGCAATCCTTGGAAGTGCTGGCACCTCTTGTAGAGCTTGAGCATCAGTCTGGACCAGGGAACTGCTCTGACTGGACAACAGTACTTGTGGAAGGTGGCACTGCTGTCAAAGAATTACATGTAGGCCACCCTTGGAGCCCCAAATACCATTCAAAAGTAAAGCAACTTACTTGTTTTTTTAGAAGATGTCCCACTGGCTGCAGAGACACCTGACAGCTTGCAGAGCACCCTGGAGCAGTGTGAGCAGGAAGAGGGTAAGTTGTGTTTAGCTCTGAATGAAAACCACCTCACTGGAGTAGTTTTGAGCTTGGCTGCTGCTTAGTGTTTAGTTGTGTACTGGGCCTCGATGCTCCAGGTCACAGCAGCTCCCTCCATCCTGAAAACCACTGGCTGTGGGAGCACAGGGAAAGCCTGGCAGAGGGACTGGGGATTACATGGAGTAGTCCTGGCAGAGTTCAGGACAGCTGAAGGAAGAGGTGATTGTCCCAGCAGGTGAGGGGAGCAGTAACCCCAGGATGAGGTAACACAGGGACAGTTTCCTGCTGGTGTCTGTACATTTGCTCACTGCCAGTTATCCCCAGCCCATGATGGCCTCTCATGGACTTCCTTGTTTCCTCAAAGGCTCTGAAGATGAGGAGGAGATGCCATGTAAACGGCCAAAGACTGAAACAAATCAGGACTATGAAGAATGGAAGAAGAAAATCCTGGAAAATGCTGCTAAGGCACGAGAGACAAGTAGTACTGACTCTGTAATGCTACCCAGTAATGTAACTGCTGCTTGCTCTGATTTTAATTCTTCCTCTGCTCCAACAAGAGATCCAGTAGCATATGAGTGATGGCTGCCTGGCAGACAGCTGCTTTTATTTAGGTTTTAAGTATTTAAGAATGTTATTTTTAATAAATTACACCATGGATTGATGTGATTTTACAGAAAGCCTGTGTGACTGCTCACCAGTCTGTGGCATTAGGGGGCAGAATCGCTTCCTTCTCTTGCTGCAAGCAGCAGGTAACATTCTAATGCTACTTGAAGTGTAAATAACTTATATGTTACAGGCCCTTAAGACCCTGGCTGGAAGCAGTCAGTGAAATAAAAGGGAGGGGACTAACAGTGCCTTGTTAAACTGCAAAGCCAGCAGAGAAATGAAGCATTATTTTTTTAGGTTTTTGGGGTTTTTTCCTTTTTTAATAAATATTGTTTAATCATTGAATTTGACTTAGTTTCATGTGGGAATTAAATATGGGAATTAAAGCTCTTGTGCTTTTGTAAGAGGTCCCAAATATTCCAAGCAACAATAAAAGTATTGGAAGGAAAAGCTTCGTATTGTGTGACATCCTGTTCTTGGACCATATACTTGGAATGCAAAATAAAAAACATAGAGGAGATGCCTGTGCTTTAAGAAGGAAGATAGGCAGGGGAAAAGCGTGTTAACTGGGTAACAGGTTCTTTTGTGTTTTGCAGTCATAAGCTTAGAGAAGAGGTCTTTGTTTCATTTCTCTTGCATGTCTTCTGCCTGAACCTACCCAGAAATACTTTCAGGTTTGTTTGGCAAGGGGGCTTAAGCCAAAATTGATGAATAGCCTTGTTCCACTTTGATGAAATTTATTAGTATTAATTCAGAAATATACAGACCAATGAATACAATGACATTCAGCATGCAGAAACACCGTGGAAGGAAAACATGAACAAAAGTGGGCCTTCATAGAAGGTGATAAATGATCAAGATTCTTCTCTGTCCCTAATCTGGAAATGCTGCAGAAGTCAGGACTATGCAAAGTGAGAAGCACCTGAGTGGAAAAGATAGCTAGACCTAGGATAAGCCAGTCTTAAAAACCTCATCATTAGCAACCAACACTTCTGCAAATTCAAGGGATGTGACAGTCCCCAAAGTTCAAAGGCGCTTTACAGCTGCCTTTGCTGGAAAGCTACTTTTAGTAGTATTAGTTTCCATTTTTCCTAAGAAGCCATACAGTTCACACTGAGTTTTGTAGAATCCACAACAGGAAACCACAGGCTTAATAAATGTTATACTTGTCTCTGAAAGATTGTAAGTGGCTCCCACTCTACACATAAGAAAAGAGTTTAAAATCCAAAATAAGTTAATATTGTGAAGAAAAGGTTTAATGTTCAAGAGCAAAGTGAGGGGAAAAAAGGGCTTCAACCTCCTAACTGGACTAAAGGCAGAGTCTGGCAACACTCTTGTTTCCCTGTCACTGACCCTATTAGAAAATGAAACCACTGTACCAGCTTCTCACACTTCATTAAAATTTCCAGAGAGGAGAAAAAAACCCTCAAACTAAAATTTACCAACTTAAATGCTGCAGTCACAGACAATAAGAAACGCAAGTTTTAAAAATATAAAATCTCTGGAAATCTCTTATTTTCTGGACAACATTATAGACCCAAGTCATTAGGTGATTTGTATTCATGGCAGTTTCACATATCTCCTTCCAGAAGTTCAATCAGTTCAGCTCAACTCAACTTGCCATAAGAAACAGCAGCAATGGACTGATTTAAGTTTGTTTCAAACCAGGATTCCTCATCATCCCTAACTATGCAGCAACTGTATTTTAAAGGAGAGAGTAGAATAATAAAAAACCAAAACAACAAACCAAAACCATCCAAACTCTAGTTGTACTGAAGCATCTTGATGTTGGGGGTGGGGGGGAGGAATTACCTTCTGTATTTTTTGAAAGAAATACAGAAGAAAAGGGTATCTGTGTCTTTTGTTTTAAGCAACGAACACCTGAGGGAGAAGTTGTGCCAGTGTTGTGGCAGTTCTCTACAGCTGGTAACACACATACATCAGTCAGGAAGAAAGTCTTCAGAGATCCCATGCTTGGTGTGTGAAACCAGAAAACTGCCAGGGGTTTTCTGCTATAAACACACCAGCAATACTCTGCACAACCAAAGCCTTCAGCAAGAAGTCAGCCCCAGTAACAGCCATGTCTTTCCACCACTATATAGAACAACTAAAAACTTGTGCTTGTGCCTCTTCCTTAAGGCATTTCTGGAACCATAGCACTAACACACAAAATAATTGAGCAAGACAGTCCCAAAAACCTTATGTTATAAAATAGGGATAGAAATTATTGGAGACATTGAGTCCTTCTTCCATGGCTTCATGTCCATCTCCAAGAGTGGCGGAGGTTTCACACAAGCTCATGCAAGCTTGACAGACTGAAATCTCTTCAGCCTGTTAGCAGCAGCCACCACATAAAAATGTTTCTGTGAACAGAACAGAACAGTTTGAGCGTGAGTGCAACTAAGGCAAAGGAACTTTTCTGCAGCTGACAGGGATTTTTCTTCCTGGTAAATTCATTTCCCTCTAGTGACCCCCAGCTTGTGTGGGTTGCAGTGGTTCCTGCAGAGCAGCTGCAACTGTGAAGTTCTGCAGTGTTATTATGAACTGGACAGTGATAGGTCTTTAGATTATGCCATCTTTAAAATGCAAGTACAGAAGTTTGCCACTGAGCAGTTGCAGTGCAGGGCTGAAAAAACTGTAAGCCTCTGGTTTAACTCCTTCGTGAGGAATTGCAACTCCCCAGGGACAGAAGAGAAGGAAATGGTCCTCGCTGGGTTTGCCTCACAATTCCACAGGCTTTCTAACAAGATCACTGTGTTCACCTTTTAGGATCAAGTATCTACAATCAAATAGAGACTCAAACACGAATTATTGCCTATCACTTCATAAAAACTTCATTCAGAAGGAGCCGGGGGTTACCAGAAAGGTCCTGAAGAGTTCTCTGGATGGGTTTAAGCCTAATTTTTTTTTCTCTTTCCCACACTTCTATTCTGCAGTGGGAGGCACAAACTGCCTTAAGTTCTATCCCTACTCCACAGTGACAACAGATCAGTGCAAGTGTTATCACTAGAAAAAGTATAAAGAGAATGAATATTTAATATAAAGTGACATCTGAATGCGTAGAAAGATGTAAAAAACTTCTAAACACCAATCAGAAAGAGTGAAAATTGAAATCAAACTTGATAAAAATAGAAGCAATATCCTTCTGCAGGACAAAAGACTGAATTTACAAATAAAAATACACTTCACAACTGATATTTACAATCAAGAAGCCTGTGGGCACCAGTGAGCCAACACACAAGAGGAGGGAACAACCCTGCCTCTGTTGTGATTTTCCCTGTGGAAGTCGATTTGCCAGCCCCAGTTTCTGTATTTACCTTCCATTTCCTGTGGGCCATGTAACTCTGCAGCAGCAGCTGGGACTTCAGGCGGAGCTTGGACCTCTGGGCCTTGGCAGGGAGGTTGTTGAGCCACTCGTGCTTCAGACACTGCGTCGCGCTCATGCGGCAGCTGCAGGGGAGGTGAAAATCCAGCCGTGAAAACCCTGCTGCCCCTCTGCCCGGTGCCCTGCGCTCCCCTTCCTCGGGATACAGGAACTGCCTCCAATGAACCAACACCAGGGAACAGCTCTCCATCCCCAATGACCCTAATGGCGTCCTGCACGCTCCGGTGGGAGCGGTGAGTGGGATGCAGGACTGCTGGTGGCTCTGCAGTGCCTTGGTCGAGTTGTTAAGTTCATGAGGTAATGTATCATTTTATTATGCACATTCAGAACTTTGCTAGCAGAAAAATAACATTTGTGGTCTTACCTGTCTGTCCCGACAGCACTGAGGGCTTATTCTGTGCCTCACATTTAAAAAGCACAGCTGTCTATCCACCCTAAACTTGGATCAAGCTAAGTATATTTTATATCCTGACATCCAACAATGGGCCCAAATGCCAGAGCCTATCCTAAAAGCTTTGAGAAATATATGGTAGTGGAGGAAATCTCGAGTTAGAGGTGTTGAGAAAAAAGCTTCATTTGCCTTTTTTAAAATCAAAACCTATGCCCAACTCCTGAGCTCTGTCTGAGCTGTCACGAGATGATGAAAAGACAACTCCTGCCTGCTCACCCCGATTTCAGCAGCCAGGGGAGGGGCTGCAGATCTTGCACAAGTCCAGACCCTGGTCTGCAGGGGAGCAGGGGCTGCCTGTGAACAACTGTGAACAACTGGGCCAAGTAATCATTGCCCTCTGCAGCTCACTGACAACGCTCCTTCCTTACGAACTCATTTCGTTCACAGCTTCTCACGAGACTTCGCAGAGTGTCCTTCTGGAGACATTAATCCCATTGCACAGAAACATGGAAGACTCCAAAGCAAACTTTACAGTCACATGGCAAATCATCATCACAATCTGAGAAAACATCCTTAGTTCTCTCCTGCTGTCAATATGCTACATTTCAGTTAATTCTTTGCTTTACATAGGACCTATTGTTCAAAATGTAATTAGTACTACAACTGATTTGTCTGATGTAGGTAATGATTGGGAAGTTGTTAATATTCTAAGCACTCCTTTGAATTCCCCACAAACACACAAACCTATTTTACTGTATGCATCATTTGCTGGTTTGATTAGTTTTCTATCACTACTCAGCAAGAGAAAAATTTCTTTACTCAACCAACCCCCCCATGGTCTGACATCAATATCATCCTCATTCTCTCCTTTGTTTTCATGTGTCCAATCACTTTTTATCTCAGCAGAGCCAAGAATGAGAAGCCACATGCAGAGTTAAGTTCCAAACACTCCCCAATATCTCCCAAAGGCCTGTAGACCATGTTAGAAGAGAACAATGCACATTTTCACAGCAGCAGCTTCCGTTTATCCTCCATGGCATTCAATAGGCATTTTTGCAATTTGGGTCAAGGCTTGTGAGCGTCCAAATTAACAACAGAAATAGTTTTTTACTCTGAGAAGCAAAAGCTTTAGAGGCAGATTCCTGTACTGCAAATCCTTCCAGATTTCCTGTGTTCTGCCTGTATTGATGCTACTGTGAAAAGCAACTTTCCTCAGTCAGGGTACACAGACACTTCCCTTTAAAACAGGGGCTTCTGAATCACTGAGGAACTGCCCAGCAGGCCCAGAGACAGCACACAAAAATGTCACATAGTAAGTTCGCTTTGCTGGCTGCAATCCAAACAATTGGCTGGTAGGAATTTAATATCATTTGTGCTACTGTCCTCACAATCAGACACTGAGGTACCTTTTCTCCTTCACAAGCAATCTGGAAATAAAGTCTTTGGCTTCCTCCGAGAGCTGTTCAAATGCTTCGGCATCAAAATCCCAGCTGCAATTGACTACGTAATTCATTGTCTCCGCATCAGTCTCTCCCAGGAAAGGGGACAGGCCACTGAGCCTTAAAAAAAGAAAGAAGGGGAGGGGAGAAGTGCAGTTATCATATGCAAGATGTGTTTTTCCTTCTACAAATCCTCTGCTTTATAATTGCTGTTATCTTATGAAGAGAAAAAGGCTCTCAGCTATGGAGGGTTCCACTTGTCAGTCCCTGCCATAAGGCAACAGTTTGGGGCAATAAAGTGGTGTAATTTAGTGTTACCTTCTAAGCAATTCACTGACATCAGGGAGCACCGGTAACAGACCCCCAAGGAATGCATTCAGTGAGATTCAGGTACTTCCTTCAGTGCTTTCCCAGCTAGGAAAGCTAGAGGGACTCAAGAGCTTTCCCAAATCGAAGCCCATATCCATATGTGGCTTGAATTAAACAGAATTCTGAACAATAGATTACTTTTTACAATTAGTCTCTAAGCCCAGATTTATTGCTTCCGTCACTTACTGCTTCATTCAGTTGGGTTTTGGCTAACATACAAATTTAAACCAGACATTTATCCAGTTCACAGAAAACATCTGTGAAAGATTCTGGGATGCAAAACAAGCTCATCAGAAGGTAGAGACTTTGGACTGACAAGCTTTGGTTGCCATCCAGATATCAGAGAAAAGTTTTAGCTCTATTCATGTCATTTCTTAGACCTGTGGCCTAACACAGATATTAATTCTCCTGTGCAGCTGCACACCAAGTCTGACATAATAAAATTATCAGATTACAAATTTTAAAATTAATTCAAGTCCTCGAAAAACATAATCTAAATAAAAATTCCCACATATTTTGGACAACTTCTCTGAGTAAAAAAAAAAAAAAAAAAGACCTGACCCACTTTACTTTGCTAAGATGATAAGGGAGAAGAACATTTACATATTTCTCAAAAGGATTATTCGTTGTTTAGGGACTTTGTACACCCAGCAAGGTACATTTGTATTGAAAGCTGGGGGTTTAACAGAATGGATTAGGAGGAGTCACAGCCAGATGGGCTCAGTGGCTGCTGCATTCCTGCCCTGCAGGGCCCTTGGAGCCACCCCACGACCCCCGGCAGGGCTACTCACAGCATGTATGTGATGACACCCACGCTCCACATGTCCGTGGGGAAGGAAACAAAGTCATAATTCACCACTTCGGGAGCCAGGAACTCCGGAGTCCCAAAATTCACCTTCAGCTTCTCACAGGGTTTGTACCTGTACCGGGAAAAGAGCCCTGCGTGAGGAGCTGGGCAGTTCACCTCACCAAGGGGAGGACAAGGCAAGGACTTTGGGAGCGTGGCAGCAAAGCCAGGAGGAAGACCAAGGACACTAAACATTGCAAAGGGCTCCCCCAAAGAGTGGTAGCAGCCTTACTTTCTGCCAGGCGCCACAGGATGCTTTCCAGCAGCTGTTGTCCAAAATCCACAAAACAAACAAGGTAGCTTTGATTATAAAAGATTTGGAGAGCATTTGTTTAGTAGGATGTTCCCAGCTACAGCTCAGATCTGTATCACAGATAGGAACACCATATAACTGCTAAGGTGGGACTGAGGAGGATTATTTGGGCTCAGGAAAAATAACAGTGAACCCATACAGGGGGAAATGACTTTTATTGTTAACAGGAAAAGGTTATGAAAATGAACCAGTAACAATTGTCACTGATGGCAGCTGGAGTAACATCTGCGCTCAGGCAGAACTAACTTTTGAAGCTCTTTCTCCTGGAGGATCTTGTTTTCAAAACTGCTTCAGTAGAAGTTTGTATCTTTACCCTCCCAATTTATAAAACAAAAAAACAAAACACCAAACTCAATGTGTATATTTTTTTTTTCTTTCAGAAGTATTTTATGGAAAGAAAGTCCTTGAACAGATACTTGCATACAAACACATAAATATATATATATGTGTGAAGGTACCAGCATTTAGCTTAAGAAAAACCTCAAAGGGTTTAGAAAATAAATAGAGAAATGTTATTGTTCTTACTGTCATAGTAACAGAAATAATTCTTTTTATTCTAGGGCAATTGACTCATGCTCTCACAGCTTTTCTTTAACAAACTCATGCAAGCAAAATTAAAGAATGAAGAAAAGTCCCTATTTCTCTGAGAGCTTCCTGTTTCATATGGGATAGCTCAAACATGCTTCCCCCCCTTTTTTTTTCCTTCAATCAACTTAGCTACTTAAAGAGTTTAGCAGATAATTTCTACAATTAGAGCCCGCACCATGAAACCCTGCAGTCAAGAAGTCTCTGGGAGCCTTTACAGAGTCCCTAGAGTAAAAGCTCTACATGGGGAATAATTCTGAGATAATTAGTACAGTAGCATAGCTTTATGCAAGAGAAATGTTATTTGAAAAAGTAATTAGATAATTAATGCACACAGCAGAAAACTCATGCCTGCAAAAGCATAATGCTTACCTCACTCACCCAGAACTATTACAGAGCCACCAAAAAACAATCCCCCACCAAACAACTACCAGAAACATGTCAGAGGTTTATGAGTTTGATTTGGTTTTGTTTCTTAGAATAAATTCACAACTGAACTTTCTTACCTCCTTGCTAATCCAAAGTCAATAATTTTAATCTGGTTTCCTGTGTGGCTTACACATAGTATGTTTTCAGGCTACAAAAAGAGAAAAGGGTATTTTGAGTTAAATGCTTGAGAGAGAGATCTAGCAAGAGATAGATAGTATAAAAGTCACTCCATAAAAAGCCACAAAAAACAGATCAAATGCATTCAAAATTGTTTTTTTTTCCCAATGAGAATATTTTTCAAGGTGAAGATGCAGGGGTGATGTGGTCCAAACTTATTACAACTGCAGAACTGTCTAATGAGCCAAGCTGGTCTAACATCATTTGTGTAAGGTGCTGTATAAAGAAGCAGGAAAAATCAGTTTGTATTTCTGTTTAAAAATATCAGTTATTAAGGGACCATTAGGAAAACATTGCAATTTGGCTGCAGGTTGGTTCCAGGCAGTAGAAAGTACAAACTACAGAAGCTGATTGAACAGGTATTTGAACACTGTCACAAAGGCGTAGGGGAAATGGAGGAAACACTGTGGGCATTTCTGGCCAAGGAGGTTTTGGGTGGGGCTTCTTGTCATTGATGACAAAAGGGGATTGCTTAATGCTACACAGAATGAAAAACTTCTGATTTGAGAAAGGCAAGAGCCCAGAATCCTGATCATTTCACTACTCCAAGCAAGCTACTGAACAGACATTGGCAAAAAGTAGTGAATCTCTGGAGCTCCATTCACTGTAGCTGTTAAGTCTATTCCTTTATGACGCAAGTAGATGAAATGAAAAATTACTCTTCAGCAATTAGAGACTCTGTGGTGCCTAGAGCAGCACCACTAAAGCACAGAGAGCACAAACAACTGACCTTCAGATCTAAGTGGAGAATATAATGCTGGTGCAAGTAGTGGACGCCTTCACAAATCTGTTTGGTGAACAGGATGGCATCCAGCTCAGTCAAATGGTAGTTTTCATCTGTGATCCGGTCAAATAATTCCCCACCATCAAGACTAAAATTTTAGCATAAAAAAAGCATTAAAAACCCTAAAATTCTGCATTAGCTCAATTTATTTCCAAATCGGAATTAGGCTCTGCAATTGAGCGTCCTAACAAAACATCCAATATAAAGTGCAGCAGTGGCCTCCATGACTCCAAGAGATTTATTCCTCTTGAAATTAACTATCAATCTAAATTCAAAAGTGGAAAAGTTGACACTCATATTTGGGGGAATACAAGTCAAACCCAAACCCACATCACCTGCTGATCCTATGGGACCTGGAGAACCTCTAGGGAGTACTAAAGTATCTATTGTTCACTCATTTTATTAGTCATGGGAAAATAAGTCTTCAGCCTACAAAATTTACTAAAGGAAATTCCTCAAACTGAAAGCTGTTTTACATGAGCTGACAATTGAACTTAATTCTGCACAGAGGTTAAGAGAAAATTAGTCAGTGATACAGTTCTGACAAGCTTTTAACCTGAAGAAATTACCTTTAAACACTGGTTTTTTCCTTCTGAAAGTGAGATCAACTCTCAGGCTGGGAAACCACTCACTTCTTTACAGCTCAGAAGGATCATACCCTATTTCCTTTAGTGACCTGAGAAAACCCAAACATCTGACAATTCCTGAGATCATTTAAACTTACTATTCCATGATCAAAGTGATATTATTTTTGGCTTCAAAAGCATCATAAAGCTGGATCAGATTCACGTGATTTAACTGGTTCATGATGTTAATTTCATTTTTTACTTCCTCCTGAAAAANTTTTAAAATAAAAACTGTCGTTTTTATTTTATTTTGCATGGGTTAAAAAAAAAAAAAAAAAGAGCAAAACACTCTCTTTAAATTTCAACATACCAAAATAGAAATATCTGTAAAGCCCAACAACAGCTACACCACAGGCGTCACGGGGATTGGAGATTTAATCATAAATACAGGAGATGATGAACAGTCACATCAAGCCCAAGATTTTGCAATATTTGACAGTACCCAAGGATGAGCTGCCCCTCGTGGGGCAGCTCGGGGCGGTGCCGTTGGGACGTGGCAGGGAGGGCAGGGTCAGAGCTGCCAGCAGCGTGGTTACCTTCTCTTTGGCTCCTTTCACTTTTATGATTTTGGCCGCCAGGTTGAGCCCTGTCGATATTTCCGTGCACTTGTGGACTTGCCCAAAACGCCCCCTGTGGATGCCAAGGAAAAGATGGGAAAGCAGCTCAGCACAGAAAGCTCTCCTACGACTATTCTTATCGCTGAGCAAAAATAGCCCAGGACAAAGTGAACGGAGTCGGGTGGCCAGCAGGATGGAGCTCCTCTTTCTCTCAGCTTATGAAGGATTAGTTTTATCTTTCCAGCCAGTTGTTCAGTGCTTACATTAAAATATTAAGCCCCGTTGGTCCTGCTGAGGTATGATGGCCTGGCCACGCTCTGGCTCCCTTCTGTAACTGGACCCTCTTGCTGTCCTTCAGGGATGTGTTAGTGGGTATATTAACAAGGATATTTCTGTCCTGATCTCATAACTTTTTAAATGACCATAAGGCCAGTAACTGTAGCCACTCCACAGCCTGCATTGCTGGCATGCTGTAAATTCTCCCCCATGTCACGCAGATACGTTAATGCCCCTTGGGATGATTTCTTCCCTGCTGTTGCATCACATTGCTTATACTTATTAAGCCATATTTGTACGTGGATCAACGTGAAAATCAAGCCTTCTTGTCACATAAGTACGGATACAAGAATACAAAAGCTGAAGCAGCTGCAGACTTCCTATGAGTGAAAACTAAATGTAAGGTCAAAGTAATTATAACTCTTCCTTAGTTTTCTTTAATGTGCAGTTCACAGCACAGAAAAAAAAAACACTTTTGGGAGGTGCCCGACCTAATGGGCTTTGTCGACTTCAAACGCTCTGAATCTGTCTGCCTTAAAGGTACAGAGGTTTTTCTCACAACACCGAAGCCAGGATTATTATACGAAATGAAAAAACAGTCATCCAAGATGGCAGTCAGGAATCGGAAAATGGGGCTGGAGCAGAAACAGCCGTCTAAGGGACACCCCCATGTGAGAGCAGCTGTGACAGCCCGAAGGCTGTGGGGAGCGTGTCAGTGCCTCACCCCCACACCCCGGGCCCTCTGCAGAGCACAGCTCGAGCTCCACAGCTCCCTGCATTGCCCCAGCAGCGGCACGGCGTGGGACAGCCACACTTACCCCCCCAGCACCTCGTGACGACACACGGAGTAGCACGTGGTCACCTCCGCTTGCTTGACGCTGACCATGCGGTGCTCGAAAGGAGCCGGAGGAGAGGGGCTGTCATCTGCAGAGGACACAAGAAAAAATTACACATCCTGTAGTTGGTTTGTGGCAGCTGGAAAGACCAGCGCAAATACTCAGCACTGAGCAATGAGAACAATGATTGATAAAGTCATGAGCATCCTCTTAGCAGCAAGAATTTTGCAGATAATTTACAGATTAAAGCAAATAAAATATTAGCAGTACAACTATTAAGTTTAGTCAGTTTGTTGTAAGCTAAATTAGTTAACCATGATCACCTAGTGTCCAAGGTTTTCTAGGGTAAAGCTTCATTAAACCCACTTTTAATGTCCCCCCTTCAAAGCAATTTTACAATTAATCTTCAGCTATCTCAGGCTGTATTCAACTCCTCTCCAGACATTGCTCAGAACACCAGATCCAGGTCAGGCCCATGTCTCTACGTTCTGGAACATACACATTTATGTGCTGCCAGGAGAGAGCACTCCCTGAGCCAATGCAGCCAAGTGTTCCCTCAGGAACCAAGAGATCCATGGCCAAGAACACAACAGGCCACAGCAAGAAACATTTCCTGCAGTACTTTTCTGTGCTCTGGCTCTCCAGTCCATAGCAGCTAAAGTGTGCCTGGTTTGCCTGGTCTATCTGAAGGAACAACTGCTTCATCTAAAGAAAATGGATTTTTTCAGAATTCTCGTACTTCTGATCACACATACACTTCACCCTATTTTATTTTAAATGAATGTGTTTTCCCAAAGCACACTTTAAAAGGAAAGTTACTATTAAAAGAATTTGCACCAATGTTAATTGTTATTTACATAGTCAAAGGTACCCAAGGCAAAACGCTCTTGAAGTGTAAGACACGGGTGTTCTACTGAGCACTGCTCCAGCTATTATTGACTATACAACAGGCAGGAATAGCACAAAATCCTCAACATACAAGTTTCAAGAATAACTGTGAGCAACTTACCAATGATTTCCCCCTGAGTGGGAAGAGCACTGCCAGCTTCCAGTGGCTTAATCTTCTCTGGTGCCACTCCTGTACACTGACGAGCACCATGTCCGCTTCCCCCTGGAGCTGCAGACTCAGATTTTCTCCTCTCAGAGTGGGTATCTGTTGGGGATTTTTCTGCTTTTGCTGTTTCTTGATGGATCTTCACTTCTACCCCTGCATCTTTCACAGGCTCCTTTGCAGAGGTATTCTGTGAGGTTATGGGCTCCCATTTTAATTCTGATTTCTCTTCAGCCTTTTTACCTGGTTTGGGCTTGCTCAGGAATGGCTGTTGCTTCCCTGTTTGAGGTGCGAGTTCATTTTGCTTATTGTCCCCTTTAACTTCTGAATTTGGCTCAGTGCTGATGTTTTTAGAACTCTGTTGAAGTTTTAATTTGTCAGGCAGCTGTTTGACTCCTTTCAAGTCTGCTGGTGTGGATTTCACTTTGGGACCTTTACCTCTGTTGTCACTTACGTTTCCCTCCTTGGCCATCTCAACCTTTTCTTTCATGTCAGTCATATGTACACTGATGGATATCCTGCAGAGCAAACAGGAGACATTTGATGCAGGAGGCCAGCCCAGATTTTGCAACTTTGTGGGGGAAGAAAAATCTGTTTCCAAACCCACAAATTTCTACAGCATTAATAAAACCTAACTGTACCAATCTTGCTGGGCCAGACTCACAAACATGAAGGGGAGAGCACCAAAAAGCATGGTGATTCTTCTTCTGTGTCCTCATCTCTCTACATGTCTGCCCTTCTGCTGAACAAAATGTCTCACCCTGCAAAGAGTTAATCCCACATCTGAAAGCTTACCCACTTTTTGCAATTATTACAGTTGGTCTAGTAAAACACCACTCATCTGGGCAGAGAGAAGATAGTGATTGCCTTCACAAATTACAGGCTGATTATCTAAATGGCTGGCTATTCATATGGCTCTACAAATCCAATGGTTTGCATCCACCCCTTTCTCTTCCAGCTGGCTGACCTGCACACTCAGCCATCTGTTTTTGGGTCTTCTGATGGGACCGCATTCTTTCCACAGCTTTGTCTTAAAAAGTCTAACTTTAATAAATTCTCTCACTCCATCAATACTATTTTCCTTGGCATTCTAGCTACTGGAAAAGTTTAATGATTTTTTTCCCCTATTGTGTTGCTTAAAAAGAATACAAGTTAGAACCAATTCTCTGTGCTCCTTAACTCTATCAAAGACATTCGTGTGATAATGTTTGAGTCAGTTGTTACTGCTCCAACTCTCATGAGCAGTCTGATTCTACTGAGGCTGAATTGAAACTTGTGAAGTTGTAAAGCAGATTTTATACAATGGCAAATGAAGACAATTTCTGATGTCTGGTAGAGAACGTATCTCATTTTCACAACGGTTGTTGCCTCTTTTGGTGGAGCAACCTCATTACAAAGATGCTATAAAAGAAAATGTTTCTGTTTTCGTAAAACAAGAGTCTGAAATGTCTCATTTTCTGCACCTTTAACACGCTAGCGCTGTGCTGTGGATGTGAGCTGCTCTGGTGTGGGCTCTGAGAGCAGCTGGACCCAGCTCTGAGCAAACACTTCCTCTGCTATCTAGACAAGCCTGAACTCAGTGGGACTCTCGGCATTTCTCCAAGCTGGGGAACACAATGTTCCTTTGACGCCTCTGTGTGGGCTCACAAACTTCATTAAAAGTTGCATCCATTGTAGAGGGGCCTTTACCACCCGCATGTGACTTCACACTCCAAACCATGACAGCGCCCTGGGCAGGACGGCTGCAGCTGCCCCGGGCTTTACTCCAGCTTCTGCCTTCCTGCTGGCCTGTCTCAACCCAAAATCTGGGGCTCAGACACCGGATTTGTACACATGAACCATGGAGAAATTGCCCACCCAAAGTCATACGTACATTTGGGGGTGTGTATGGCTGAGTGTGTCTATCACCCCCCCACACACACATATATAAACCACTTTACAACCACCCACTCACACAGAGAAGGCATTGGCAGTTAAAATCTGCCACAGAAGTTCCATTTGTTGGGGTTTAGTTGACAGGGGTCTTTTGGCTGTGGGGTTTTGCTGTTTTCTGTTGTGTGAGATTTTTAAAATTTAAATAAATGGGGTTAAAATAAAATCCTAGACAAATAATCTATGAAGAAAAATGGACTATGAAATACCTATATGAGGGAAATACTAGTCTGACAGAGATGAATAAATGAACAATCTTTAGGTGACCAAGACACTGAGGAAAACAAACACAGGTTCTTTGGTTTTATCATATACTAATAAATATCTCAAATTCCTTTCGCCCTCATGGTTATAAAAACAAAGGAGCTGGGAAGGAGTGAGTGGTTTATAACTGCTTGAGCTCCTCTGCTGTGGTCACCTTTCTATGTCAGTACACAGAAGTTCTGATATCTCAAACCCCTCTCCCTCCCATCTGACTCCTGGGCTGCACAGAACTTTACACAGGGCCCTTTGAGTCTCTTAACCCTTGTAAGGTCTCCCCACTCCTATCCCATCATGGAGGAGCTGCCTCCTTTAATGGCCTGGCTTTCCTTTTCTCCCTTCTAACACATGAGAAGGTTTCAGGTCCCAAAGAAAGCTACCAACAAGGCCATTACCTGGTATGTGTCACTTCACACCCCGTGTCAGATATAGCCCGGGATGTGGAGGACACGGCTTCCCGGGATGCCGCGCTCGCTGCTGGAGCTTTGTTTTCATTCTTCCCAGGTTTCTGAGGGACGAGCTGCCTGTGGCACTCATCGAGCCGTGGGGCTCCGTCCACGTTCTGTGCTTTAGCAGGAACATTTTGGTTGCCTGCATGATCTTGATGTACCAAAGGAAGACCGTTGTGTTGATTCAAAGCTTTGACACCGACGTCCTTTTGCTGTTGACAGCTCTTAGAGCTCTGTGTTTTGCCAGCACCTTCTACCACTTGCTGCTGTGCTGTCCTCTCTTTAAGCTGGGGTTTGGAGTCAGCTTTGTGGGCTACAGCAGTGGAAGTGTTCACCTTCTCACATGCTCCCTTGTTTTCATCCAGCTTTTTCACACCTTTTGTCTCTGAATAAAATTATGCATTAATAAACTATCCTTGGCAAAAGTGATGGCAAAACAGAAAAGGAATAAAGCAACCCACCTCTCAAAATAACCTACAGAGTTATACCTGAAAAGACAGCAAGAAACCCCCTAAAAGGTTTAAAATCCTTACACCATCAAGCTCAAGATAATACTGATGTTCATAGCTTTAAACCAGATATTTAACTGCTCTGATGGCTTTCCAGCAGTGCCACAGATTGAACTTGGATTCCTTAAAGGAAATGAAAAACCTGCAAGGCTCAAGCTCATTGTATTTAAAATCTGAAATCACTCTGTGGGCGAATATAACAGGTAGTTAAGGCACTGCAGATCCTGCAGGACCTTCCTGATCCCAATACACCCTCTACCCACAGTTAGAGGGGTACAGACACACCCAGCAAGACTCCAAGGGACACTGAGGCTTGAGACAGTGCCCACTTGCAGTTTCCACAAAAGGACTAAAAGGGTCTTCATCACCATCTCATGACAATGGCTGTGATTATTAACAGTGGAAATTTCTAGGGTACCTTCTGTCAGCATTCAGCATGCCCAGGTCACCAGCAACCACGATTTGTTTATGATCCCATGTAGCTTTTGAGTCAGAATTGTGACCATTTGCTTCATTTGTCACTTCCAAAGTAATGAAGCTACAAAGGGGATTGCCCATAAGGCAAAGGATTCTCTGACAATTTGTGAGGACAACAGCATGACAGGGCCTGCTCAACATCACATTCACCCTCTTGCAACTCCACAGGCATTAATAATGGATGCAACAGGGCAATGCCCTGACAGATGCACCCTAAATAGGAATCTGGCCCTGACACACCAATGAAACTTGCTGATCAAAAAAAGATATTCCCAGTGTCAACACGTCCCTTTTTCAGAGAGGGGGAAGAGGGAGGGCTGCTTCAGATGTATTAATGGAAAAGAACTTATTAGGTTTGCTATGTGATATGGCCACTATGTTCACCGTATCTCCAAACAAGCTCTGCTCTCTGAATTCAGCTCACTGAAACCCAACTCAAAAAACCCCACCTCTTCAACTAAACAGATGTTCTCCTTTTAATTTCTTCTAGTTTTTTGTGCTTCTTGATCCTGGGGATAAATCATCTTGTGAAAGTGGTGAGAGCAATTCTATTTTCCCTGTGTGGAGGGGCAAAGTTACTCAGTTACATTTGAGTAATTCAGGTAGTGAGAAATAGCAGGCTATTAATTTCCAGTTTGTCTGCTGCACATTCTAGAGTCAAAGCTTGTAGCATGCCTGGAGTGATACATACCTTCCAGAGGTTTCTTGCTTTCAGTCTGGGTTCCTCTGTTACTAAGCACATGCTTAGGTTTTGCACCACTCTCCTCAGCCTTATCTTTGGCCTAAAAAGGACAGGGGAACACAGAAATAGCAGTTACAGCCAAGAGTGTCTATTCTCCACTAGTTCCTCCAACTATGTAGGCTTTCAGACTCTGTAAAATGGACAGTAACACCTCTTAACTTCTGAATTATTAGTTACTGCTGTGTTTACTTCTGTCTTCCAATCTCTCCCAGCCTTTGCAGGCAGGCATCCCTCGAAAACAACATGACACAGATTAAAACATTAGCTCATTGCTTTCCAAAATTTTCACTGTCGTAGTTTTTGCCTCCTGTCATCTTTACTCACACTGATTAAAAAGTATGACATGTGAAACATGAGAGTAGAAAAATAAATGATACGGTATTTCTGTTGCTTTTTGGCTGGTGACAGAACAAAAAGTAATGTTTCTGAATATATTTGTCAAAACATATTTGTCTCATGGTGTCTAAAAATTCATTATTTGACCCGATGGAGGTGAAACCAAAAAAGAGACTTTAGCTTTATGGCAATTCTTGTGTACGTACTTGACATTTCACATGTCACCTTTAGAATGATTAAGAACAGATTAAAAACAGTAGCAGATTTTTAAGCGGTGTTTTTCCCCCAATTAATTTGAGAGGAGAGATATTTTGTAATAGGACCACTAAAGTCCTCACACAGCAATACACATGAAATCAAATTAGAACTGAATACTATTTAGCACAAAGCATTACACAAAATTAGGAAAAGGCATGATATTTCCTGTGGTTGGCATGTAGTTAAAAATCTAGTGATGAGCAGCCCCCTATCCTGATCTGCACAAGCAAATAAGCAACATGTGAAGTATTTCTGCAGGTAACTGATGACAAGACAGCTGCACATCAGCCCTTCACCTGTTAGTTAAAGCAATTAAGGATTTCATGCACCAACCCTAGAGATTGCACAGAGCCTCCCCACCTCCCCCATCCCAAGAAACCCAAAACACCCGAAGAGGAAAAGTAGTAAAAAATCATTACCCTTTTTATTACAGCTCTAAGCAAACCTGCAACAATGACCAGGGTGAACATTATTCTTGCACAATCCTACATGCAAAGAAAGCCTTGGGTAAGTGACAGTTTAATGCCGGGGCGTTTTTCTCTGGTTTTTAAGTAAGAAGTTAGAGGTTTGGAACCTAGGAAGCTCAATTCATAGTCTTTTGTTGACTCCAACCCCACAAAACTTCTTCCATGAGCATTCCCACGGCATCCCTGGAATGCTGTCAACAAACAGCTTCGCCCAGAAATGCAAACAAGGCCTCCCCACTCCCAGCCCAGCCCAAGCCAGCCTGTGATAAGCAGCACCCTGTTACAAACAGCAAAGGCTGGAAAACAGGAACAAGCAGGCACCAAGTTCTTTTTCTGTGCTCCCCCTGCAACTGTGGAGCTCTTTGGCCATGTCTGTGCTGCTATCACACAACAGGCTGCAAAAAGCAGACCCAAGTTAGCACATGGCTCAGCACAAGGTAATTTGTTCTTAAGTTCACCTGTGCTGTGCTCCGCGTTTCCCAGCCAGGTCACGTACACACAAAACCTCACTAACTTGAGCCTAGTTCAGATATCACTCAGCAGTCTGGGATCAAAGGACAGATTTATCTTAAGGTCTTAAAACTGACCTTATGCTCTAATTTCAAAAAGCGTTCATGACTAGAAACAAAAAAGGAGAACAGTGATGGTCATATTACAAAATGGGAGTTTGTCATAAAACTGCTTGCCCACTACACCCTGTCTGTTCTCCAACCAAGGCACAGGTTAGAGCCCAGGACAGACCTCCACCCCATCCCAGTCCACCAGGTTGTCACCAGCAGGTCATTTCAATCTCCATCTGCCAATCCACCAAATCAAGCAGAGGACAGTATCTGTCTCCAGGCATTTCGCAGTGACTACAGGCAGTGTCTGTAACAACACAGCTTTACCCAAAACATAGCAGAATTTCCCATTTCTCCAAAAACCCGCAGAACTTAAGTTGGAACTGCAACTATGAGCTTTATCTCTACCTAGATTTAAGGCTGATAACTAATGCATGATTTATTGTTCTCAACAGTAAGGGAAGCACTTTATAAATTCTCCTGTCTCCTAACAGCCAGCTCACTTGTCAGCCTCTGGCACTTAAAAAAGGGAGACCAGGAGAGCCCTGGGAGCCTGAAAAGATACACTGCCATCAAGCACTGCTCTGTTCTAAAATGTTAGATGTATCTTCCCATCAAAACATTTTAAATTTCTGGTGAAAAATACTTGGAATAAAATACAAATGGACATTTTCATTTGAGCTAAGTTCTCCTTACTGTAATCACATAGCTACATACAAGGAGATTCTTGGAATGAATAAACATATTCCAGCTCTTGCAGTTTTCCTCCCTTTCATCCCTTTGGTGGGATAGAAGCCATAGTGAAAAATGGAAACTCCCATTACCTAGAACTAATTTCAGATGCCTGTAACTTTTAAAAAACAAGGTTAACCTATTTTAAAACATCATCTCAACTAAGTACTGGTCTTGCCTATTCCTCCCTCACTGTCCTCAATAATTAATGCTTAGGAACTGATGTCTTGGGAACTTGCACACACAAGAACTACTTGATTTCAGGAGTGAACAATGTCAATGGAGTTGATGAAGTCACAAAGATGTAGCTAAAGACAACTTAGATGTCTCAGGACATTGAAATCTGCCCAGTAACATGACTGTAAGTCAGCACAGGTTTCAGGAACTGGTGCTATGTTCAGAATTCGTGAACAAACCAGAAAATAGGAGTTTCTCACCAAAAAAAAAAAAAAAAAGAAGAAAAAAAGCTTCTAGTATGTTACTCATACTTTTCACTGAGGCCTCAATTCAGTCACTAATTTGGGTGACATTGCTGAGCTTTGAGCACTGGTAGATGCTGAACTTTCCAGCAGCAATCTCCTCACAGTCATTACAGGACTGCCCAGCACACGTCAGGAACCTCACACACTGGACTGCAAGCCATGTTTTGAACTTGGTCCCTGCCTTAAGAGCCTTGCAATTCAAGGATCCCAGCAGTAACCTGTACCAGCAATACAGAAAGGAAAACCTGAATTAAACATCATGCAAGGGACTGACAGGAGAGCCTAAAGCCCTATGACATAAAGTGAAATACAAAGAACAGTAAAACTAAACCAACCTCAACAGGGATTTCCAGCAGACTCCCCTTCTTCCAGGGCACAATGCCTTTGAGAATGAAATCCACTACTTTAGAATTTTTTAATACTTCTCCCACCAATGTAATAACTTTATCCAGGGTATCAACCCTTTTCTCTATCTTTGCCAGCCTCTCCTTATGCTTGGAAGCATCTAGCTGGGCAGCTTTCATCAAGTTCAACACTTCCAAGCATATGCTCTGGACGTCAGCCTGGGCAGAACTGTCCGGTACCTTCAGGCCTTTCTGCATTGCATCTGTGTCATCAGGAGCTGCTCGGGATACTGAGAGCTTGTTAATGCCATTTTCTACATCAGCAATGCCTCTGTCAACTCGCTGCAGTTTGCCTGTCAGGTCTTCTTGGAAATGCAACAGTTTCTCCATCTTTTCATTCAAGATATACAGTTTTTTGTCCACCGTACTTAAACTGTTCACTTTTGTAGGTTGAAATTTTGTCAGGGCATTTCCCTGTGCGAGGTCCAAGCTCCCCGCAGACATTGTGTCCAGACGGCAGGAAGTCAGACAGATTAGGCTGGCTTTTCATTAATCATAAATTAGAAAAGGAGGCTCTGAAAGTCCATCTTCTTCAGCTATTCCTATACCAGACAAGCTCACTTACTGGAGTCGCTAGAGCATATCATGAGATAGCTACTGCACAAAAGATTTATTTCTGTGTTATCTGCTTCTTACTGTGTGCTTTCAATGATGGAGGCAATTTGGCACCAGACTATGTTTTCTTGTGCCTCCTTGACGTCACAAAACCATTTAAAATTCTTTCTCTAGTGGCTGTTGATAGGCAAGTATCTTAACAATGGCCAATGCCTGTGCAGGCCTCTGGAGGGAGGGGGATTGTTTTCATGGCCAGTTTTAGTTCTGTGATAATGAAAAGGTGCTAGAACATTTCCCTTCATTAAACACGAAAAATAGAAAAGTAGACGTGGTGGCCTTGTGCTGAAGCTTGGAAGAATTCAGCTTTGCAGCATGGATGCAGAACACCCAGCACAGACACAGGATGCTCTTTCAGTTGGCTGGCACTTGAATGTAAAAATAGCGTACAATGACAATGATCTGAAATACGTATCTAGCACCAGCATGTCTTTGTCAACTGAAACTTCTAAAATTAAATCTTTCTCCGAGGCTATAAAATGAACAAAGTTAAAAAAAAAAACAAACATAATGAAGGCACAGCAGAATTAGTCCCACTATTAGCAATGAAATTATTAAATCATAAATTTTAAGGATTTGTTACTGACTTGCTTTTCAGTTCTGAATCTCAGCATGTCTACTGCACAAATTACAGTCACTAGAGAACAGAGTCACTTCACGCTTTGCAGCCTCCACTACCACAGCTCTGAAGGCTTTAGAAACATTAATGAATGTGCCCTTACAATACTGCACAGAAGGGGAGTCAGTTCTCTGCCACAGAGGATGAACTGTGGCGTCAAGAGAGAGCAGTTTGTCCCCTGCCAGATGTGACCCTGCGTCACACGACTGCGTCTGCATCTCCCGGGTCCCTTTGCAGTGCAGAGTGTTTGCAGAGCAGGGAGGAGAAAGCAGTGGGGAAACCCTGCTGCCACAGGAGTCCTGACAGGACAATGGGGCCACAGCAAAGCCACGGCCTTTGGGGTGCTCAGCATTCCTCTGCCTCCAGCACCCTCCTCATTTTTTGTAATGGGCATACAGAAAGAAAATGCCATTCTTAAAGTGAATTTCTTGTATGAGAGAGGACATTCCACACATTCAAATCCTTCACAAAGAGTAGTAGCAGCATTAAAATTACCCTCTCAAGACAATGTTGAGTTCTTGCCACTTCTGTAAGACAAGAATTTTTGCCTTTACTGTAAAAAAACAAAAAATGTTACATCTACCAAGGCCATCATATTGTCATATAATTATAGCCAACCTGGTGGTTCTGTGACATTAAGAGGACAATAACAAGCTTTACCAAACATAGGAAAAGCTGTGAGACTTGGACTGTTCATCACCTTCACAGGAGAGTTTGAATATCAAGCAATGACTTCAGAAGAAAACTTGGCTTGGGAGCTGGTGTTTCATGCCATGTCACTTGTCCTGACCAAAAAAGTATTTTAAAGTCGTTAGTATTTTCACAGTGGTCTGGGATAGAATGGTATAAGTTTTATGATATTCCATACAACACAGGAAAATATACAGCTCTATCTTGAATGTTTAGGACACTGGAAATAAATGCCTTGCAACTCTACTACTGCAGTTTAAAAAAGCAGGTTTTAGCCAAATGCCTCCAAGTAATTAATTCTTTCAAGCCTACAAACATGCTTGATGACAAAAGATGAAAACAACCAACATAATTTACTAAATCAAGGGTACCTGTTGAATGTTGTTCTCTTAGGACCAAAGGAAAGCAGTAGATTCATTCAATTGTTGCACGTGAAGTCAGACAACTTACAGCAAATACTTCAACAAGGAAACTTAGCCACACAAAGTCGTCCCCAGCTGCACACTCAGAACTCAAGTTGCCACCACCAGTGTGCTATTCCAGGCACAGCACACGGCCCGGAAACAATGCCAGTACAACCAAAGAGCACAACTGCCTCTGGGGTGTGCTTGGGGGCAAACACGAGTCCTTCAAAACCTTCAACTGCCTTCTTAGATATTTAACAACTGAGAGAAAAAAGCATGAATGCTGCCCAATTGTTATTAACTAGTGTTATTATTGATATAACTGCTGATTTAATCCTCCTCACATACAACGGACTCATGGGAAATGCTGTGTAAAGCAAAAAGTGGGCCTTCAAAAAAAACTAAAATCCCATCTCTTTCTCCTCTGGATCCAGCCCCAAGCACTGTGTATTCCAGCTACATGGAACAGATTTCACCACCCAGTAACAGGTCACAGGTGAACTGAGAGATGTTTCAGAAAATGCTCTGTGGAGAATTCTTGCTACAAAGATATGGCAAATATTCCTTGCTGGTGTTGTCTGAGAAACAGGGAAGATACAGCCACAATTGCCTCCTACTCAGACACAGCTGTTTGACTTACTACACTGCTTACATCAAATCCATAAGCAACTGCAAAATTACCGATGGGATGAAGGAAAGAGAAGGAAACCTCATTTGGACCAAAGAGAAAAGTTTTAAACATCTGTCACAAAGTTAAGGTCAGCTTTTCTTTATTCTTTTCATTTTCTCCTCCACTCTCTCCTCTTTTCCACTGCTGGCAAACACACTAACAGAAAAAATGGCTCTGGCAGGTCTAACAGTTTGTCATGCCTTCAGGATGATAATATGCTAAAATACTGGCAAAAACCCTTTTATTCCTTTTGCTTTGAATTACAATAGCAGGCAACTGTTGTTCAGAGCATTGATTTAGTGCCCAGTGTTCAGATCTTGCTTGAGCAGTCTGGAGAGAGTATTTATTTCCATTGCCAGTCCCAAGCCTTTCAACAGTTACAAAAAAAATACAGGAAAAATCCCAAAATGCCTGACATACAAAAAAGCACAGCTGTTGTGACAAGTGCCACAGCCTATTAAACTCACTTTTTCTCTGTGAGGAGCTATTGCATTTTGCACTTAAATACCACAACACACAGTGCTTCATCTTCAATACCCTGAATTTCACGGAGGGTTGTATGAACAAATACCAGAGAATGCTGCAGACTTCTGCAGAGAGCAGAGTTATGCTCAGTCACCCCTGTTGGCATTGCCAAAACAAACTGGTGACCCACAAGACTCCATCAGAGTCTGGATGTAACCTGAATAAAGTTTCTGATCACTGCTGGTCTCCTGTGGGTTCCTGCTCATTTCTTACAGGTAACAAAAAATGAGCCCTGTGGTCTGGAGTGTGCAGGCAACTTCCTTGATTCCACTGCCTGCTGAACACAAATGAATTTCTCTGATACCTTTAAAATACTTCCTAGGTATCAAGTATCTCAGGAATGCAGAGAAAAGGAACACAAATGCTGGAGAAACAGAACTACAAGTGCCCTTGAACCAATGATGCCAAGGAGACTTCTATTCTCAAGGGGGGGAAAGAGTTTATTTTTCTTTGGCTCACACCCCACACACTCTCACAGCTGTGAGTGAGATGTCAGAAATCCAGAGAAAAATTCACATTCAACACAGAAAATCTATCATGTGGCAGTTTAGTTATGATTCCTCCTTGCTACATCTGACCCAAAGGAAGGAAAAAACCCTCAAAGATGGGGTGAATAGGAAGCAAAAAGAAAAAAAAATCTACACCATGTACTGAAGTGACAGCATAGGCTTATACCCCAAACAAGAAGTGTCACAGAGGTTAAAACCAGCTGCTCAAACAGATCATCTCATTAGATTGTTGCATTGCTTCCAACAGCATTGTAAAACTGGAGATGGCTGACAATACATAGGTAAATGAAAAAATAACTTTTTATACAGCCTATAAAAAGCCAAAGCTTAATGGAAAACTTAAAGGCTTTGGGAAAAGTTTGCAGTGCAACAGAGTTCTAGGGATATGAAGAACTCAATGTGGCAAAACATTTGGTTACAAAAACCAAAGCAAATAAGCTCAAAGCAGTCTGGCTACATCTGACAAACACTGCTCAGGCAAAAAAACCACTAACAAATATCTTTTACATATTTAGAAACCAGATGTCAGCTTTTTCAAATGATAATGAAAATCTACTTAATCTACATCTTATTGATGCAGTTCATCAACATACACTTCCTACTTTCCCCCCCAGAAAATGAAAGGGTAACTGAACCTTTTCAGGGTACCTACATTTTTGAAATATTAAGCCTAGTTTCTTATGAACAGCATGAAAGGTAAATTTATTATATCTACAGGACAATGGTGCAGCAACAGACCAGTTCTCACAATGCCAAGCGCAGAAGAGGCATTTGCTCTAATTCAGAGGAATGACTTCCAAAGGCAGGATATGCCATACAGGCTGGATAAAGCCATCTAGTCCAATGGCTGGGTTTCCTGCTGGGACCAGATCACCCACAGAACTGGACTGCACCTGCTTTAGAAGGCCAAGAACCCCACATTTCATGTGTCACTCAAGTCACTGTTGGTTGAAACCCACCTGCCCAGTAAAAGGATAACTGTTGGTATCCCCAGGTGACCCTGGCATGACACAGCTCAATATTGTCTCTGTCCCAACACGGCTGTAGTGCCAGATACACACAACCTTAGCATTCACTATGGAAACTTGGTTTTAAATTTTTACATATATTTAATGAAAGAAAACCATTAACACAGCAGGTTAGGAAACACCCTTCCAAGTCCTGACTTCCTGCCCCACTTTGATTTCATTATTTTTCAGACAACTGAATCTAAGGATAAGTCTCCCAGGCAGCAGCACAGCTAAGGATAGGTTACTGAACCCGAGATCATGTGCACCATTGTAATGCATCTCTGCTAGGCAGCTGACAGCAGAGAGCTGAACAGATCAATTATGACATTTCATTTACATCAAAGTGATGGCATTTCTAGATAACACTGTTTACCATGTGCCCACAGTCCTTCTAGCAGGTTGCTCTGCCTCTCAGGAGGCCAACAGGGCACCAGTTGTCCATCCACACTCACTCACTTGACCCCAGAGCTTACCCTCACCACCAAGTCTGTTACTCACAGAAACTACCTTAAGAAGCTCATTACCTTGAATTTTCATCTTTTCAATTTCTTTTCTTTTTAAGCAGCTACTAAATTTACTAAATTTAAGCAGCTACTATTTAACTAATTTGGAGCAGAAGAGTGGTAACTGAGAACGTTTCCCTGGTGTGGTGGTAAGGACTCACCCTCCCACTCCTACACACCCTCCAACAGAGAGCTCTCCTCTGGAAACTGAACAAAAAAGTCATGTTGCTCATTCTGCTTTCCCTGAATTTCAGTGATTTTCCATCTAATGCAGTCAGTTCCTCATGAAGCCTGCTGATTTTAAGGGTCAGACACAAAAGCTACTCTCAGATTCAAGAAGCCTCTTATTTCCAAGATGCTTTCTCAGTACTACTGGGAGCTCAGCAGAGAGCTCCGAGGCCCACTTGACACCTGCCAAAAGCTCTTGCATCAAGGGCAGTTGCTCAGGTACAAGTAATTCTAAGTCAGCAGGGATCTGCCACAACACAGAAGAGTAGCCCTGGCTGTGCAGTAATGCCAACAGGAATAAAATCAGTAAAAGCAAATTCTTGTCACTGAAGTGATGGGATAGGGCTCTCAGGATGCATGGATAGGGAACAGACCTGTTGCGTAAGAAAGAGTTACTTCTAGACAGTCAACTTCTCTGAAAAACAAACTTACATAAGCCAGAGTTTGCTCCAAAACACATTAAAACCAGCACAATTGTTCTTGCTGACTTGAAATTTGACTGGCTTCAAATCAAATCTCGCAGAAAAGCCTCTGCTTTGCCAGCAACATGCTTTTGTTTGAGAAAAATCAAAATCCCCAAACTGCACTCTGCTTTCTGCACTTCTGCTCTCTTCCTACTTCAGATCTTTTTAGTTTCAAGTTGGAAAAAATACAACAAAAATGCACACTCAGAGCTGTACTAACTTGTTCATTTGTAACCATCCTTTCTAAGTTCACCTTCCTCACCAACGCGACTGACAACTATTGCAAAAATATAGTGCACTGTTTTCTTTGCTTCTCCACTTACATTGCCAAGGTTGAAAGGCAAGAATTCTGTCCTGCAGCCCCCCATGGTTAGTGACTGAGGTACGATCACCTTGACCACAATTTTACATTGCATTGGTTTAGGTCTTTGACAGGTAAAACACACAAGCACCTCAGCTGATGCTGGATTGCACTGGAATTACGTGAAGGAAGTGTTCAGACAGCCCTGCAAGAGGCAGCCTCCAGCTTCCCAAACCATCCGACAGGACTGCAGCATCCCCTGACTACTGCCACACACCCTTGGAAACTCTTCCCAGCCAGAGACTACAAAAGGAGTTACTGCCATCGTGTTGGGCCTTGTTAAGCTGGAGTCTCAGTTACTGAGTTTTTTCTCTGACTCACACTCCTACCTGACAGCTCCCAGCTGTGGCACAGCAAGCACCAAGCACTGTGTTCACTGCTCCTTGCCAATAATGGTCTTTACAGGAACTTAACAATGCAGGGTTTTTTTTAAACTAAGAACTCTTTGGCATTGCTATTCCTGACTAAAAGTCAAAACACCATGTTAAGAAAATTTTTGAGAAAGTAAATACTTATCTGTCCTATAATAAAGTCTGTTATGTGCTATATTCACCTGCCCCATGTTAAGAAAATTCTAGATCAAGTAAATACTTATCTGTCCTATAATAAAGTCTGTTATGTGCTATATTCACCTGCTGATTTAGATCTGATATTTTGTTTTGACGTCATTCACAAACAGGAATAACTTCATCAGTGCAGGCTTAGTCTCAACACAAACTGCTTTGAAAAAGATTCAGAATAAAAGAGTTTGTGTACAAAAACAGTGGTTTTGCAAAGTCTTCTCAGTAATCAAAAGCTCACATAGAAGCCACTTGCTCTCCTTTAGGTGAATGTTTCAATGTCTGGCAAAAAACAGAGAAACTGTAGCATCCATGTCAGATGTGAAAAACATCAGCTAAACTTATAATGGTTTTCATCAGGTTGGAAGAAGTATACAAGAAAGAAACAAACAAAAGAATGTAATCTACAGAAAAGCTTGACTAAGAGAACATTATACCGCATGCCAGTGAAATTGCAGAAAGCAACTAACGACAGGAATCAAGCTTCTCAGAGCAAGGAATGAGAAGGCAATTTTTAAAGTTTATCTCACTAAAACAGATAGCTTAAGAACAGTCGATTGTGAATTAGAAGCCTTGGATTAGGACTCCAGTGGTATGATTAAGCACAGTGATCCATTTTTCCATCTGAAGTTACTATATTAGTACAAATATCTAGTAAAAACAGAAATCCAGAGCACATTTGGTACAGCTATTTCCACTCCCAAAACAGTAAGTACCCCCTAGTGCTTCTCTGCAAGGCTTCTATCAGGACTCAGGAAGTTTTGCTTCTGAACCACCTTGCTACCTTAAATCAGCAGTCAGCAGACTCCGGAGTATTCATTTTCCTCCACCACACAGACATTTCTCTGCACTCATGGGAGGCTCCTGAATTAAAACCAATAAATCATCGATTTTGGAATTCTGCCATTAGATCAGTGACAAATTAATCTCCAGCTGCATTGCAGAGGCAGCTGTAGTGTAAACGCAGGCACACTGATTATCAGCGCGAGACTACAAAAACAGCCCCAAGTCCTGGCACCATAAAGCCAAAATCACCCAGAGGAAAGCAAGCAAATAACAGTGCTGATAAAAAGATCCAGTATATAAATAGCTTGGATTTCATATTAGTTGATACCAGGAATATTTGTCACTAATGAGTAGTAGGGAAGTGCCAGCCAGAAATCCAGTAACAGCACATCAAGATCTTCTCAGTGTAAGAAATTAGGAGAGTAGCTAAAACACGGGGCTGGACTCTGGAAAAGAGTGCAGTAATATTCTGCAGAGAGGTAAGCAAATTACAGCTGACAAGAGTGTCTACATACAGTCCCTGAAAACGGTGAAATACAGGCGTCTCTTGCTCTTGTTCCGCCACAAAAGGAGCAACAGGAAAATTCCAGCAAAGTTTGTCTAAACTGATTCCAGTGAAGAATGGATTCTGCACTGACCATAACACAGATAAAAGTGCCCCAAAACAAGCTCGGTGGCCCACAGCAATGACTGGCAGCTTTCTACCTGCCTTACCATGACAAGCCATCCCTGATGGCATGGTGACAACTGCCTCATGCAGTGGGATGACAAAGAGCCATTTGGTAGCTTGTGCCAATGTTTTCTGGCCCTAAAACTGAAAATTCTGCATAGAGCAAACCCAGAAACAAGAAGGTCAGGCAGTCATCAAATCTGTAGCAAACTATTTTCTTTTTATAGCAAGACAGATCAAGGGAGATGCAATTCAAGCTGTGCTGATTCCTAAAAAGGTGTTTAGAATTAACCAGAACCCTGCAGCTTCCCACACGGGGCTTCTGAGGACTTCAGCTGACACTGGGAACAGGAACCCACAAAGAAAACATCCAGAACAGAGGTATTTATTAAAAAAGGGCATTTCTATTTAACTCTATCAGGCCCCATACAATACCAGTGAACATGCAATGACAGTGCTGGAAGGAATGAGGTCTCTGAAAGGAAGTGTTCAGGACCTCAAATCAGAAGTGTGCCAAAGTAGGGTGAGTCAGAAAGCACATGTACTGCTCAAGCCTGAACAACAAAACAAGGACACAAATAAGAGAGTGAAAGGTGAGCCACAAATATAGAAGACAACAGCAGGAGGGCCTGTTAGCTCCTGCTGTCTCAATTCAGCCATGGAGAAGGTGAAAACAAACGTGGTTTGTAATGTCAGAGACTATATATAGTTTACTACTTTAGTTTCTGGGATATGAACTGTCTGAAAGGATACTCAATAGAATATATTTAGACTGCAGACCACTATACACTGGTGCAGAATTTAAATTGGAGCACATGACATCTTTGAGTTCCCACAAAGCCTGGGGAGATACTATTAACAAATTAGATGCTCAGAAATTTTTCAATCACAGATTTTTCCAAAACCCCCAATCCTTCAGAATGACTTCCTACTTCCATTAATTTCTTTCAGTCTGTCTGCTTGTCGGTGAGCTCTCCACAGCAGTGTGCACACAGCCTGCCAAGACTCTGCACCCTGGGAGGGCAGTTTGGGTCCTGCAGAACATGGACTGTCCAGAGCCTGGATCCCAGAGCTGCTCTGCTGAGGAGAGGAGCAGCTCCCCAAGTAAACACGAGCCTGAACTGCAGGTGCCAAGGCCTGATCTCTATCAGCAGGTCTGCAGTCCAAGCATCAACTCCACAACATGGGAGACAACAGTTTAAAGAGATTGAAACAAAGGTAACTGTTGCACAGTGCAAGACATTCAAAAACAATCATACAAAGTTCAAGATGGAACCCCTCAGGTACTGTTGGTTCACAAGTAACTCTACACAGGACTCAGAAAAAAAAGCCTCTGAGTAGCAAGAGCAGCAAGAGGTTAGCTCCCCCAAAAATCTCCATGGAGTGGAATGCATATCCACAGCCACAAACAGGAATTGAGAAGAGCATCAAGATTAACTTATGTGAATGACTAGGTGATTTCAAATATCTTATTAAGTGGCTGTGTCCTAAAATAAGAGTCCTCCCACTGTACATCTGAACAACAACACAGATTTCCAAGTAATCTGTAAAAACACTCAGGGCACTGTTTGCAGAGCTGCCTGGGGCTTGAGTCCTTCCACAACAGCCTGGTCAGCTGAGCCAGCCTCTTGTGTGAGCAGCAGCAGGCAGATCCCCAAATACTGCACCAGAAGACTCCAGCCCACAAACATGCAAACAACAGGCTCCTCCTTGCAACCACTGGCATCAGAACTGTACACACACCCCCCAGATCCTGCTGGGACAGGCTCAAACCCAAGCTGACACTGGGAGAAGAGAGCTCCCACCAGGGCTAATATTACATTTACAGATTAGAGCGGTTCTCACCAGCTTTACTAAGAATGGCACATGTGATCCAAGACTATTCATCTTTATATGTTCTCTGCTGGTCGCATCCTCCAAAAGCATCCTTCCCTTTGCAATGTTCCATGAATTTGAGTACTAGCTTTGTGAACAAAACAAAGAATGATTTTCCAAGAGATAAACATAATGAGTTTGGTAAACCGGCCAGAGTGATGTAATCCAATGCGGGACATCCAAAACAAAGTTGGTTTTGATTGTTAGTGCAGAGGACAAGGAAAACCAATAAAGCAAACTAAATCTAAGATAACTTCTACCTGTGGACCTTAATGTGTTTTCAGAAGAGAAGCACTATTATCACTAATTTTACAGAACAGGAAATTGAAGTAATGAATATGAAAGAATTACTCAGTCACCCAGCAGATCAATTACAGAGAAACAAGATATTCTGAATCTCATTATAGTCTTCATTGCAAAACACTAACTCTGATCTGCACAGAGCCAAGCCACAGAATGCCATGGAGACAGAGAACTGCAGTACTCACTTAGTTCCCCCCAAGACATGACTAGCCCAAAAAACCCTGGCTCATTTGTTTTTAGGGTTCTAAGGCCACCTTCAGTATTCCTTCTGAAAATATCTTTCATTTGCACTCCTTCGGAAAAAAGCACGAGAAAATTGCATGTATTTCAGGTTGTTTATGATCTTTAACAAAAAGCTGAACACGAACAATTTAAACACATCATTATCCCTTCAACATGAAGAACAGTTGAGTCCTGTATTCAAATTAGTAGACCAAAACGTTTTTCTGCTATGCTGCCATAAATAAACAAAACACTGGGATATGGAATGTGGTCTTCTGAGCCGTTCTGTTTCTTATGTAATGTAAGATAAAAAAAAAAAAATCATATTGGACTCTGGGCTATTAAATCTACTACATGTCATTACATTAATGGAATTTAAGACTTTGGAACAATATCCTATTTATTGAAATTAGTAAAAATTTTGTCTTTTTCTTCAACTGAGCCAGAATTTGGTTTATTGCTATTGATTTAGCTAATTTACTCCACTGGCTCTTTAAAAACCAAAGATGATTACAAATACAAGGTCTCTAAGAAAACCCATTACAGCTATTATTGAACAAAATACATGTGGAAATCCTTTCTTCAAAATTTTGAAAGAGAAGAGTTTTAAAAAACCCACAACAATCTGATCTACTCTAATTTAAAATGCAACTCCTACAATTTTTAATTTTTTTTTATATTTCTTGAACATTATTGTATGTCCATGGCATTCTTTTTAAAGTTGCTTAAGTACATTTTCTGCAACTGGTCTTTTCTGCAGCTCAAAAATGCAAACAAACTGCTGAAAACAAATACTTTTCCTAGACTTCCTACCAGGGTAGCAACTGAAACTTAACTTCACAGGTAGCTTGAAAACACAGTGGGTTTAATGGGTAGCTTACAAAGGTAGACAAGCAGACTCCCATTCTCTCTTCTACCTGTGGCGTCTCCACGTCTCTCTGCTCTTACAGGGTCTGTGCTCTGTCCATCAGTGGTTCAGCTCTGGAGTTGGCTCTCTTTGCTTTGTTTGCTCAGACCTTTGCACAGTGGGGTTCTGATCTCACAGCTTTCAAGGACTGCCCAGGGCACTCTTTGAGGCACTCTGTGCCCACCGCTCAAGGTGAGTACTCTGCTTTTACCACAGTTCAAATGGGCTCATGCACAATTTGGCTGCTCGTTAAATCACCTCAGTGTCAGGTGCCCAGAGTCATTGTCTTAAAACTCGCAGCCATACAACAACTAAAGCAAAAAAGCTGCAACAACCAACCTGCACATCATTTGGATGTCATTCCTCCATCCTATTAACAAATATTCCAGTCAGAATAAAAGTTTTAATGTGCCAAGGCTCCCATGAAAAGTAAATTTATTTATGAGGGCAAAGCCTGCAGTCATCATTTCAGAAACACCTCCTTGACGCTGGCAGGTGTTTTGCAAGCCAACAGAGTGCACAACCTGGCCAAGAATGTCAAACACACACAACACTTCATAAAAGGCACAGAAACCAATTCTGTGCCATCCAGAAAGTTTTCACTTTCAAACCAGGCTCACAACAAAGCACTAAGGAGTCCCTTACCGTAAATCTCTTTATGTAATCAGAAACACAAAATCCTCCCATGCTCAAACGTAGGGATCTGTGCAGGGCAGACTCTTGATATAAAGTTCCCATTCTCTTTGGCTTGTATGGCGGTCACCCTGGTAGCCTGCAGCCTTTTACTGAATAAAGCTGCACAGCCTCCCTGGATCTTGCTAGAATTCTGCTTGTGTGATAAACCAGGCATTTCATCTTATCTCACACTACACCAGGCATTTCAATCATTTCACTGCCTTATCAGCAGTACTAAGTTCTGTCCATATCCCTGCAGTTCACTTCCTGAATCACCGATAACAGATACTCCAGGGCACAGAAACAATACAAGATGACAGCCAGACCTCTGGAGTCACTGAACAGTCCCTTCTTTGCATTTCTTTGTTCCTTTGCTTATTTTCATCCAATTTTACTTTGCTTTAGCTGTAACTTAAGGACAGCACGTTGGCTTCAGCCAAGCAGTGTCAAGATTGTCATTTATCCAAGTGCTATTCTATTTTTCAGTGACACTGATAACTGCTGCAGCATATTGGCTTCAACACAACATGAATATTACACATGTGGGAATTTCTTCCATTTCCAATTCCTTAAGCACAGGAACAGACGGAAAAATGAATGGACACAAAAGGACCACTCAGGAGGGTTCATCCTCCATCAGAACTCCCATACCTATTTATGCCTTAAGCACTGTTTCTACATCTGATGATATGCACACAGAGCCACTCACTTCAGTCTGTAAAATACCTTAATTACTTACACAAGTGTACATGGCCATGAAGTCCATGTAGGCATATTTGTGAACCCCTAGATCTAGGATTTTTCTACCTACACAGTTAAATATACAGCCACACTGCACCCACAAGATGTTCCCTGAGCATTTGGTCCTCAGCTAATGAATTCCTTTTTATTTTTCCCTGTGTAAGATACACTTCTTTTTAATGGAGTTCTTACCTGTAAGTTTGTGTCCATGGAGGACAAATATACAAAGACAATAGGATGCTAGATGACCTAAGAAAGAATTTAGTTCTGGAGAAGTAGAAGCAAATCTGATTTCAGTTTTAATCTGTGCCTTCCACTTGGCCAACAAGCTGTAATAGAACTATCTCTGACTACAAGCTTGAAGTGATCTAACACTAAGCTGAATCCGTCAGGCATGGGTACACAAAATGACAGCACTCTCACTATGGACCTGCCTTTGAGCAGGTGGACAAGCACCTCAGGACAAGTATCATGGCCTGGCATGGGCCACCTCTTCACTGCTTCAATCAAACCAGAAATGTGTTTTACCACAGACTGGCGCACATGCACTCTCCCCTGAAACAACCCAGAGAGCAATGGAGATAAGACACTGTACCTTTATCATTATGATCTAAGAGATGTCAGGTCCAGAGGTGTGGGTACAGAGCTGGCTGCTCCTCTCACAGCAAAAACAAGTGTTGTGTTTCCAGCTGGATTTGTACACCAAAATAACAAATATGCTGTTAAAAAACAAAATAAGACCAACATAAGTACAGACAAAACCAGAAAAAAGTGAGTGAGAAACTCTTGAATGGCAAAAGCCAGGGAGGAGATGGCTGTGCTTGCTGTGCTGCAAGTATTTTTACTGCCTGGCAGGGAACGTTTGTCAGGCTGTTCAACAAACAAGTGAACAGGGGTTGTCTGGGGTACAGGAGGACTTGAGCACAGCTTGTAGAGGCAAGACAGTTCTACCCAGAGGTTAACAGTGTAACATCCTGCTAAAGGGATACAGGCAACCTGAGGCTGCCTCAGATGTGGGCTTAAACCTCCAGAAATGTGAGACCAGTCTCAACTGCCAGACCCCTGCGTAATTCCTAACTCAATCTCTGGGCCTTGGCTTTCCCACCTGTAAAACAGAGTTAAACCCTTCCTAGCTCACAGAATATTTTCATAGCTTTAAAATCTATTACTACCAGTCTGCCCTTTTAAAGGGCAAAAACAAACCATAAATTCTAGGTCAAAACCCCACAATTTTTAAGATGCATCAGCTTGGTGTATGCAGTGGCACAGGAATACTGGTGCCCTCTGAGCAGAAAGCCAGCTCAGAGCCATTCCACTGCCGAGCCATTCCACACAGACAGGGCACGGATGCTGCCAGCCCCTGAAGCAGCATTCCTGGCACTGGAAACACCACCCAGCCACTCTCAGCAGAACAGGAGACCATCCACATGGGCATCAAACTCTTGAACATGGCCTTCCGCTTTTTTACTAACATGTAAATGTGCAAATTAAAGACCTCCATTCAAGTATCTAAGAAAAGAACAAATATTAGAGCTGCTCAGGAGGTGCAGGGCTTAACAATGACCCTAGACCCAAGGGAGGGAAAGAAGTATTTTTATATATTTGTGACTTACTCCAACGGCACAAATAACCATGCAGTTACTCTAGATTTAGTAAAGAGACACTATTACTTAATGTAGCAGCAGAGGCACGTACAGCATGCAAGCACCGTGCCATGGGGGAAAGCTTGCATGACAAAGAGAATCCTTTAGAAACTCTGGCAAGAACTCTGGAATGAGCAATGCTCAGCCTGCAACCTTCCATTAGCAGATCTAAATACAGAACCATAGTGTAAAACAACACCTTCCTGCAGTATTTGCATCAATTAATATTAAGAATATAATTATTACGATGAGTTTCACTGACTGCTTTTTCTCCATTTAGTTTCTGAGAAATAAGTAGTTTGGAGCTTCTCTCTCCCCCAGTTTAATTTCCAGTTTCACAATGCCAGTTCTGGACTGTGTGATTCTGTGAGTATTAAGGGCAACAAATTAGTAGCAACTATATAAGTTTCAATCCACAACAAGGAAATAGTCCACTTTTCACAAAGCTAAACATATTGCTCTGACAATGAACACAGGACTATGTTTTCTTTAGCACCTGGGTAAAGTCTTATGGATTTTACATATAAGGAAATACAGAGCGTGGAGCCTTGCTCTGAAATACTGAGCTAGAGGCAAGGAAAGTGATCACTTTGAGTGTGGGCTTTGTAGGAGTCACAAGATGCCTTTTACTTATAGGATAAATGCAGAACTTTACCAAAAATCATTCATGTAGCATCCAACAAATGAAACCAAGATCAAAGTTAGTGCTTCTGCTTTTAAGTGAACTCTTCAAATCTGCTATACTTAGACTCCAAAACTCCTCTCTCAAACTAAGAGAAGTTAGCAGCATATGGAGCACAGATCAAGAAAAGGGAAGAGGTAAAGAGGTGATTATAACTGGCTCCCCCAGCCAGCTGCTGGCAGATTTGCCAACTCCTGCACTAACTACAGAGTAAAATGAAGGGCCTCAGCATTTTTGAGGTGACATCTCCCAGCATCAGCCTCTATGAATTAGGAGGAGATGCACTAGTCGACAAACACTCCATTTTCAGGCAGTTTATAATCTAAACAACATTCCTTAGATCAAATGGCTAATAAAAAGTATCTTCCTTCCTGAAAATGAGGATAAGCTTTAGTCACTTGGCACATTTCTTTTACACACACTTAAGTGTTATGAAATCACTTAAGTATTTCAGAACCTTTTTGTCATCAATAATCAGGGGCAGGGAGCTACTAACACTGATGTCACCCAGCTTCAGTCACCGTGACTATGCCCTAAACATCAAACTGAAGGTTCACAGTTCTCTCCCAAAGGCACTTCCAAACCGTACTGGTCACTTACCCTTTCATTACGCTTCCATCCATGCAACAAGCTACAGATGAAAGCCAGCATACAGGAGTGTCCCAAGGGAAGTGCACACAGAATCAGCAGGCAGGGATGCCAGAAATGTTCAGGTGCCCTCCTGTATCTGATCAGAACAAGTACTCAGGAGCCTGTGAAGACTTGGACTGATGAGGCATTTTCTAAGAGCAGTCAACTCCTGGTTGTCTCTGTGCCAGTATCAGCTCATTCCTAGAGCTGCTCCACTCACAATGGATTAGTATTAAAGGACAGGTCTGCAAGCCTCCCCACCTCATTAATATTCATTTTATATTTTAAATTCCAGTTACACAAGGACTCATGCCCAAGGCTAGAAGCCTCATAAATTATATTCCGTTTTTAAACCTGCAGCATTCGCTCTCATTGTTTCAGAAGGAAAACACTAGCAGAGACAGCTTTAGGCAGGCTGCTTTTGTTTAAAAGAATACTATCTAAAGCCCTGCTTTAATTTCATTAGCCCACAGAGTTGCACTACAATGAATCCTGCCTGCAAAGCACAAATATAACTGCCAGCAAATTTTAATTCTTTCATTATTCTGCTTTTGTTCCAGCTGCCAAAGAGAATGCATATAATGTCTGCAGCTGAATAAACTCACAAAAGGCAATTTACCGAGGGAAGACTTGAGAATAGCGACAACCGCCATAAAGAAAGTAAATTAAGAGACCAAGTGACTCAATACATACTTTATCTCCTGATAAACACAGGTAGGTGATTTAGATAATTTTGCATTGAGAGCATTATACAGCAACCCTGGCTTTGACAGTCAGAAAAAAGGTCCAAAGGAGAACAGATTGAATCCTTCTCTGTAAGGACGGGGGCCAATTTTTGGGTAGCAGTCTCATCCTTCTGTGAAACACTGAGCTTTGTTGCACAGGTCAACCTGACAGCACATGCATCCTAGTGAAGGAATCTCCACTAGTGAAGGAATGAACAGCAATAGCAAAAGGAAAGACAAACTTTTCTCATTTTACCTTTATGAGAGGTAAAAATTGCTGGAGCACAGATTTCATGTTCAACAGCCTGTTAGTTTAAAACATGGAGAGGTAACAGGAAACAAAAGTATTTGACATCATTCTTCTACTTGCCTTCTAAAAAGCCTTCAGCAGGGAGAGCAGCAGACCAGGCACGTTTCCCAGCATGGGATGAGTGGGCTGTCACTTGCATGGGATGGTAAGATTTTTATCTATCATAGCTCCTACTCTGCAGATGCACTATCCTGTAGTTTTTGTAAAGAATTAACACATATCCTCTTGGCTACTCTAAGGCAGCCACAGAGTTGGTAATTACCTCTCATTTAATGGTCCATTAACTAGAGGAGACAATTTCTGTGAGTAAACCCCATAAACTACACATGCAGCACATGAATATACATGTGGAAATCAGAATTATAGAATGGTGTATATTGAATTTGAAATTCAAAGGTAAATACTTTAGCTGTATTTTAACTTTGGCAGCCTGGACTGATGACTTTTTCCCCCTATCTTTATATCACTGTCTCCTAACTAGGCTCCTTCTAGCCCTCAAAAGCCTTCTGCACAAGATGTTTTCCCATTTTGATTCAGCTCTGAAAAACAAGGATTAACACTCTCAATCCCACACCCAGTGGTAGTGGGATCTTGGTCACCTTTCGTATCATGCCTGAATCTGTTTCCCACAGAGAAGTCCAGTAAACTCACAACTAAGGATACAGATGGGGAAGACCAAACACAGGAACAGAAGAACACAGCCTCTGGAGAATTCCTTTCTCAAACCACTTAATTTCTAGGTATAAAGGAACTGCTCAACTCTGGGAGAAGCTGGAGTAGCAGTATCCTTACTTCTCTCCAAATGCAGCACCTCTCCAGTCACCATCTTTTTTCTCCCAACTGCCCTGCTCCTCCTCCCAGCTCCCAAATGCTGAAACAATGTAGAGCTTCCTTCACAGGGATGTCCTGCAAGAAGGTGCCCAGGTCACTCTCCCAAGCAGCCTGAACACACACATTGTTAATTCTCATTATTAGGCCTTTCTCCATTCTCCAGCCAAGTCCAGCTTGTCTTTTTCCTACCCTCTCCATTCCTGGCTTGCTCTCTCCGGTCCCTGCCTCCCCCTCATGTCTGGAGCGAGCTGCAATCACCTTCCTCCCTTTGCTATATAAGGAAACCCCACTGCAGCTCCAATGCTGGCTAATAAGGAAAACTGCATGCCTGAAACCCCAGAAATTGAGATTACTGTAATCATAATACAGTAACAGTCTGACAGTGGCCTTTTAAGTCATTGTGCTTTTGCATATTACTGCAGTAACAGAGTACAAGCTGTCAAAAACGCATTAAGATATCACAGCTTGAGCGGCAAAAAAAGCACTGTACACTGACAAGCAGCAATCAACAATCAGGAGTAATTAATCTAATATAATTTCAACCCATCTGTTAGTCTCACAAAACATAATTTTTATTACTTTCTCAGATTCCCACTGTTCAAATAATGAATCTTCTTGTTTCCAAGGAATGAATTTGTAACACAGGCATTCAAAATAGAACATGTCCCCTGCTCTTTACCATTTGCTGTATTTTTATTTTTAATCTTTCTGTAGTTGGCAGGAGTAGGGTTATGTTCATTTGGATTTCAAGTTCTTGCAATACATTAAGAGTCTAATAAAGATTTTAAAAGACAAAATATTTTGAGACTCATTTTCCTATGTACTATTGCCATCAGTCTCAACAACTGAACAGTACAAATTGTTCAAGTATCTGTTTCCCCTTCCAAAGTCCGTTAACCTTTTATTTTTTTCCACAACTACATTTAGATGCACACGCACGAGCTGTAAGCAAACGTGAGCTTCCCTGTTGCTAAGCAACTGTGTGCCAGAGCAGCACTGCCACTGTTGTAAGCAACAGCACCACAGCTGCCAAGTTTGGAATTTGGTCAGCGTAAAGAAATGTAAGCTAAATATTTTGGATGAGATCCCCAATCTTCTTAAAATGGGTGTGAGCAACAATGAAAGGAAAATAGATCTCGAGATGACCAGACTCATGAGTAATCCTAATGCTGCAGGACACTTTTCCCTGTCAGAACATTAGGCTGTATTTCAGAATGCAGCTATTAGTATTTATCTAAATTAGGCTTCTTGCTCAATATCCACTCAGCCCATTACACACTGCCTTGAAGTACTATTTTCAAAACATTCCTCTATGTAAGTGTTAGAAATAATAATTGCAATCATTCAGTTAAATAAAAAGCTTGTTTTAAAAGTATCTTTTTGAAAACCTTTCATTGGATGTCAAGATGTGCCATTGCAAAAAAATCCTAAGAGTAAATTCTAATGTTCATCTTCTAATCTTAAAACAGATTTGTCCACACAGTTTGGTAGGGAATTCTACTTAGGAAATTAAATTAAAAACTTTAATTTATTTTTTTTAATTGCACATTTGTCAATAGAATCAGAGGTAAAACTATTTCAGGATAAGGCTCTGAATCAGTACTTGGCCACGATTCACTATCTCTGTCCTAAGCATTTCCTAACTTACAGCATCATTTTTCCTTCTTTGGAATTGCTGTCTTAAAGAACACAGAGCTTTGTTAGTTTTCCAAGATGACAGGAAGCAATCTTTATGCTCCGTTTCAGAAAGCTACAATAAAAGGCTGAATACCTCAGTCCTCAGTCCCCTGGTGAACTTAAACCAATTGAGCCTTATTCTAACTTCCTTCACCTGAGGTTACACACCAACATTTCATACTTTTAATAGTCCCCAGCTGACAGGCTCATGCAAAGCAAACAGCTCCTCTTTTCCAGAGTTTCTTACACTCCTGCCTTTCCTCTGACTCTGCCTCGTGCTCAAGACAAAACCTGTACCACCTCCAGGACACTGTATGTGGCTTCCCATATAGATTTAATGCCTAGTGCACCCTTACCTAGCTTATCACAAATCTACATCTAAAGATTCCTGAACTCTGCTGTTAATAAACTGTGTGCCATTCCTTAAAAACGTCCTTTAACACATCAGAATCTTCTATTTGCCAAAGAAGTCAATTCCACCAAGAAACATTACTTTCAAACACACTACAGAATGCTGTTCCAGTAAAATAATGTATTCATTTTACTGAAAACCAGAACTCCTGGGTCACCTCTTGCTCCAGCAAGTTCACTGACCCTGAAACACTTCTTTGGTGTTGCTGAGAACCAGGAGCTGGGGCCCAGAGTTCCCTCACAGCTGAGACTCCAACCACACATCTCATCTCAACACCTGCTCACGTGGCCACGCACACGCACACACAAACACACACTTTTTGCTCCACAACTTCTCCAAATAAAGCAATTCTGACCTCAGACTGAAGATTTCTCTTTATTACCATGATATTTTCCATTAAATATTCATAAGTTGCTTGTTCCAAGACAAAACAGAAACCACTGCAATTTGATAAACTGCCAGACTATTAATATTTGCACTCCTGGTATCTGGAACACTCACTGTTCTTAACAGCATTTTATGGTCCTCAGTGCTGTCCAGGATTAAAAATAGTATTTATTTCATAACTCTTATTAACAAAATTAGTAAGTTGTGATTGAGAGAAATAACACAGAGTGGGAGACCAAAGGCAGTACACTGAGACAGAGCTCAGGTTTGACGTACAAAGTTAAGAAGCACCAAGAAAAGCAGCTTCCTGGGGGGGAATGAGGCAAAGATGAGGAAGAGGTACCTGACCTTTTTCTGGGGAAATGCTGCAAGATGACACCAAATGATTCATGTGAACCATGTTCTGGGCTTGAAATTAAACAACTTTGGTGCAAACAGGTTTAGGTTTTCTTCTCCAGAGAAAAGGAAATACAGAGATTTATCCACTTTCATTGCCTCCTGCCTAACCAATTCCTTGCTCCTTATTTAGATGGCACATCCCAACCAAGAGCTGGCAGCTGCCAGAAACCCTTTTAAAATAAGTGCAGGAGAAAAAAAAAACCCAAACACTTTAGTACATTGATCCACAGATATTTTCAGTTCATTATGAACTCATAATATCTGCAGTAATCATGCAGTGTCTGATCTGCCATAATGCAGAAAAATTTATCATCTTCATCTCAACAGAAAAACTCCTTAAGCAATATAACTTTGGGGCAGCCAGACTTAGTATTCTGCAATTAATAGTGAGTTTTGAAAGTGATAGCCTAAAAAAAGAGGGAAAAAATACTCTATTATTTATTAGAGCTGTCTTAGCACCATTGCTATCAAAGTGGCAACCTCCATAAAGGACAGGCAAAGAACTGGGGAAAGCAATGCCTTGGAATGCTGCAGTTAGATTTGCTAGAGGTTATTTGCCAGAATACACAATGAAACAAAACAGAAGCCTACTACAACAAAACTGACAACACTGTCAATACTTTGAAGGACAAATTGCTTTTAGACTCACCTGAAAGCACTGGTTGTGAACACTGGCTCTGCTGTATTTCCTTAATAAGCACGACATGAGGCACAAGAAGAGATCTGTGGAGTGAAACTGTTGGTACTGAAGGCCCAATACCTGCTACAGGTAGTCCTGGTCCTGCACACCAAACACCCACTGACAGCTGAAGAATGTTCCAGGCCAATTTTTCTGTAAAAGTAATCGGCTCCCCAGCATCACTCCATGATGCAAATCTAGGCACTGGAGCTACAGAGGACCATGAGATTTGCTTGGAACACAAACTCCCAATCCAAAGAAAACCACTTGAAGAGAGGCACCCACAGATAACACACCTGCACATGTGTTCATGCCCACACGGGGATCCTTCTCAAAAACAGCAACACAAAAAGGCCTAAACTGTGGTTTAACACAGCCTTCTGGTTCCACTGTTTATTCCCAGGTTGCCAATACCTTAAAGGTTATCAGAAGTCAAGCACTGTTAGGCAGTGAGATACTAAGCACCCTTGCTAGTACAGACCAAGATACAAGGAACAGACACAGTGCTGCCAACAGCTTACAGTATCACTGTGTCACTCTAAAACACCCCAAAACCTAGAAAAACAAAAAATAAACAAAACAAAAGCAAAAATGAGGGGGAAAAAATTGAAAAAAATCACTATGTAAAACCAATCCAAAGACTTTGTTTGGAAACTGATATTCAAAGCCAGTATCTAATTTTTAGTTTCTCTCTCAATAAATGCTGCCCAATCACAGGGCAATGATAATCTTCAACGTATTCACCAATACCCTGTCCCAATTTCAACTTTTTAAAATCAAATATAACACTATCAGATCAAAAATAACTGGAAAAATTAAGAGATGCTTGTAAAATTGGACCAAAGAAAACTTACTAATATGGGACTTCAGGGGAAGTGAAGAGTTTCCTTAAACCATTTTCTATTTGATTGCCGATTTAAAGTTCAGAATTCTCTGGTCCTGACAAATTATCCAACTTCACCAATCCTCACACCTCAAGAGCTGACATCCCACACAACCGACTAAGCAATGTTTCAGTGCAGACAGCCAGTAACACCCATTAGCAGGATTTTAATCTCCCATGTTAGGTAGGAATGACGTTACTAAAAAAATAATCTTTCAGGGTGCCTTCACTGAAAACTAAGCATTACACCCTTCCTGGTCTCCATGATAAGAATGCCTGAACAAACAGTCGTTGTTTAGAATACGGCTGCCATCTAGGAGCAGAGCAGAGGAAATGCAGAGAAATCTCAAGCCAAAATTTGAACTGTGAGCCCACTTGATGTTCAGACATGCTATTACTCAAAGCTAGAAACACTAGATGCATAGATCTTCAGAAAAAAAATGGAAAAGAAGTGGCAGAAAGCAGAACTTGTTAAATGGTGGTTTACAAACAGGCAGTAACCAGTACAATCCTGAACTATTCAGTTCACAACAGAAAGTTTATCCAGTCAGGCAAGTCAACATGTACAGAGGTGAAGTGATATTTCACTTTATCTTCTTTTGCCCATTAAAAAGCTGCAGCCTAATTCACTTTTTCTGAAAGACTATTTTTCTGTGTAGCATTTTGCATGCTACAGAAAATGCAGTGAAACAAATGAAGTCAGCCTGAACCACGACAGTCAAAGGCAGGGCCTAAACTCTTACACTGAAACTAGAGTCAAAAAAAGCCTCACATAAGCAACTTCCTGAAGCCTTACCGTGTTTATTTTTGCTTCTCAGAAACTATGCAGTTTCCAAGCAAGTCAGAGCTGCAGTGCATAGAATTTTACTCTTTCGTCATTCAGCTATCACTGGCTTTATTTAATAGTTTCATGGACTGAGAACAAATACAATTTACAATTATAATCTACAGTGATTTGCCAATGTTTCATCCATGGATCATCTCTAACACACAAAGAAAGAGCTCTTGAGATGCCATCACATTGCTGCCTATTTTGTACAGCGCAGACACTCTCCAGTTCAGTTATTGAATATGTTCCAAGAAATCTATGTCTTGGCATACCACAGTCACCAGGGCTTTTGGAAGAGACCAAAATGTCCTGTCTATACAGAAAAGAATGGCTTGTTTCTGGTGAGTGGGAAGAGAAACTCAGATTTCTTGCTTTGCCAGATCCCCTGGCAAAGAACCACTCTCTCCCTAGGGCATTTTCAAGTCCACCTGTTTTCACCCCAGCTTCTCAAAAAAACTGGAAGCCAACAGGGAAAGAAAAGTAGCATGAGGATATGTGGGAAAGAGCTGACAGCAGAGACCTGGGGAAGACAAAAGAAAGAAATACAGAAATAGAAGTCAACCACTGTTTCAGGAGAGCCTCCACCAATGAAGGAGAAAAAATGGCTTTATACCTTTGAGGTATGAACATATTTTTTCAAAAGTACTGATTGGAAAAAGCACCAATCTAAATGTATAAATTAACTTACAATTTTGTCACATCCAAGAACATTAACTTCAGTCCTGTGACGGTAACCAATTCCATGAGCAGGGGCAGAAAGATAAAAAACTGTAGGAAAGCGCAAAAGAGCCTGCCTTGGCAGCTTCCCCTCTGTCCCTTCCTAACACAGCACATCTCATTCTAGCAACAGAATCAACACCACCCTGATCATACCCTTAAGTTAGAACTTCCCTTTTGTCACTGTGACTTTAACGACTTACCATGCAAACATATTCTCTATCCTTAAAACTGACTCATCTGTCCTTACTATGGGGATCTGTGACAGGCTACAGTTCTGGGAAGCAGAAGTTTAATGATGCAGAGGTCTTGTGTTTGCAATTCCTCATTTACTGGAATAAAGACAAATGTGTATTAGTGGCTTAAGCACATTTCCACACCATCTCTCGTCCAGTGTTAATAATAAAGATACAAATTATTCCTTAGGAGTTAATTCAAAAATCACTTCCCATGTTTCCTGCTTTTACTTACAAAGTTTGCAACTATCAATGCCTTGTGGCTTAACTTGAAGCTATCACAGCTCCTTCTGTTAATCAGTAACTAATAAACAGCCAGAATTTGATAGTCTAGCTTCATTAATAAACATCCTGGCTTCCACCCAGAGACCAGCTCTGTAGCAGAACCTCATTAGGCAATTCTCACTACTCAATGTGATACTGAAAAGCACCAGTAATACCGAAGAAAAACACATTTAGTTGCATTCCCCCTCCTAAAAAGGAGCAAATGAAAGGTGACAAAATCCCAGTGCGTCAGATTTTGTGAATGCAATTATCTCCTACACCTCCTCCCTCAGAATTTTACACAGCTTGAGGCTTTGGGGTTTTTTCTTGGTAAAACAAAACCCCCATATAGTTACTAAAAGAGAAGTTTTGGTTCCAATTGCACTATACCAATTTAAGAAAGACTACTTTGTTTAATGCCTTCCCCAGAACTATTTCTATCAAAACAGTTCATTTTTGCACACTCAGGTAGACTTTGCTTTGGTATTTACAGTCAGCAGTCTAAACACAATACTGATAAGAACTATGTTTTTAAAAGACAGACAAAAAAAACCAACTATGGGGAGTAAAAGGAAGTACCACATCCTCGTGTTTTGGAAATACCAGTAATAAGATGCCAACTGCAGATCCACATTTCTGATGTCTCCTTCTCTCCCTCTCCAGTAAATAACAGGCCAAGAAAGAGTATGGAACAAGAACTTACCAGCTGGACAAGGCAGACACTCAGCAAATAATTGTTACAAAACAAATGTTTGGCTCTCTGAGTTCAGGAGTCTGACTCCAAAAGTATACGATTTTTAAAAAACCACTCTATGTAGCAAGAAATTATTTTCTAGAGATAATTAATAAACAATATGAAGTTGTCTAACAAAATAATCTCCCCAAATTAAACCATTTTAATTTTCTTCCTATCAGAATTATATCACACCTATTAAAAAATGTAGAAATGAAGTCATACCTAGGATGAATACCAGATTTGTAAGAGGATTAAAACCAACACACCCTGAGTATCACAAATGTACTTAATTCTCAGTTCAATGAAATACTGGAATATCAATTTATTAAAAAGTTATGTGAACTGTACATACGTAAACTGCAATATAGCTGAAAAATCTGAAATATATAATTTTAAAGGACAATCATTTATTTCTGAAAATATTTAAAATATTGCATTTCTGGCAGCAAATTCAAAAGAAGTGCTCTGGAATGGGTGCAGTCTCTCTGTGCATTTGTCTAGCATTTGTCTTCAAGGCGTAAAATGTATCTGCTTTCTGATTTTTCACAGCACAATCTTTGTGACCACTTTCTTTTTGACTTGTAGAGACAGAATTCAAATTCCAAGAACCGCAGGAGAATTTTAACAGGAAATGCTATGGTCCTTGTTGGTGCAGACAACACACTTTCCGAGAGTCCACGGCACCTTGGGAATCTGCTAGCCATCCTGCATAAAACTGCATCAGATTGTGCTCACAAGTTACAGAATAAGTCTTTGATTGATAATTTTTCTGTTTATTTCCGCCAAGGCCACCGAAAATACGAAGGCCTTTTCATCTGAAAGGTTAGCATACATGTCAACTTCTTTTTCTTGTTTCTCTGTAGAAGAAAAAAAAGTCACTATTAGAAGCTTTTTCCATTATTTGAAGTTAATGCAAGTTACACAGAAATTAATAAATTATGTGAGGTAGAGGAATTGAAGTCAGACAATCAACTCTTGGGCATGGATGGGACTGAGAAAGAGGAGAAAGTAATGGAGGCACACAAAGGTGCTGGAAGAGTCACAGAATGAGCCATCCAAAAGCATGACTGAATTTCTCTTCTTTAACGATGAAGCAAGAATGAGTCGTTAACATAATGATAAACAAGTATTCAAGAGTTCCTTCAAGTTTTTTTTGTTTTAGTGGTTGGGGTTTTTTCTTTTATATAAACACCTCCCATCCTAGAAAAAAAAGTTATTTTACAATATCCTCATTAAACACAACATTTATCCCCATACTTTACAACTACATAAAAGAAACCCCAGAGTTTAATGACCAAAGAACAGATACTTGGATGAAGTCAGGCTCCAAATTTATCACCGTGAACATTTCTGCATGTTCTACACTGCAGACCTTCCATCTTATCCCAGCTGTAGAGCAGTGCTAGCACCTCACTGAGCAAGTGAAAGCCCATGAGCTCCCTGTGCTGACGTTGGCGTGTTTCAATGCCACAGACACAAAACAGGAAGCCATCAAAAAGTTCCCATACTGCAGTGCTCAAATAAACTAAGTTACATTACAAAAATTCATAAAATAGTGCAATTTGAGAAATACCACCTTCATAAAGACCACCTAATCCAGATCATTACTAGGTCTATCCCAATTTAGCTAGCCACAGCAAGCTGACACAAATCGTTAAGAAAATAAAGCCAACAAAGAAACCGTTTTGTCAGCAGAAGACCAGGCTTGCAGACAAAAGAAATAGAGAAATACATTCGGAGCTCCGCAGCTGAAAGCTCCATCTCTAATCCAGATTCCACAGGGGCCTGGACTCATTTCTAATCTCAAAGCTCACCTGACAGACCCCTCTGTCTCACTAATACACACACACATGCTCACACTCTGGCAACTGCTCCACGAAGACACCTAAACTAGCATGGGAAAGGCAAAGAAAAGGCAGCACTGGAAAATAATGGGAAGCACCACACGGAAAAAAACATCCCAGCATCTCCTATCTCTACCTACCCACCTGGTTATCCTTCAGTGGGTTCACATTCTTAACAATGGGTTTAGATTTGGCTTCACATTTGTGTTGCAGCTACAGAGAGAATGCCAACAGATTGCCTTTTGAGCAAAATCAAGTACTTGTGTTAAACAACTAAGCAGGATAAGCTCAAAAATCCTTTACTACTGTGTTCTGATGCAATACTGACAGAGAAACAGCAGAAACAGCTTTTTGCTGACTTCCTGGCTATGCAAGACAATATCCTCTAGTGTATTGAGTTTGAACTGAGTTTGAAATGGAGTTTTGCTGCAAGTCCTACCCTGCAGCTTAAAACAAATCAGTTTCTGTATGTACACTCTGGGTTGCTCCACTTCCTCCCTCTCACAATTTAAAAATTAACAATGCTGGGAGTTGTTCTTAGCACAGACACTACACACACTGGTTATTCCACATTAACCTTTTATATTTTCATATCTAAGCCCCACCCCTTGTTTCATGCTTCCTGATCCAAATCAATCCAGCCACAATTTGAATATATCAGCACCCAGCAAAATTAAAAATACTCCCCCCGCACTGTGCCCTGGTTGCTGTTAACAGACTACGGATTTCTTAGTTTCCCTTCCTCCCTCAGTTTAGGTTTATTCTGAGAGACTTCAGCTCACTGAAATCTTGATATCAAGGAGTATCAGAGATTAACATAGGCATGCAAGCTTCATGCATTGTCAGGACAACTGCAGTTCTCATCAGGAACAAATGAAGAGCTTGCACCTGCATGACATTTTATCATACACTACTCATAGGATACCACAGCTTCCACATGCACTCCAAAAACTTTCCACTTCAGTCTTAGCTGAAAGTAGTTTTGACTAATTTTTCTACTATGAGCAAAAGAAAAATTGTATTGTGTTTCTGTAAGACAGTAAGACATTAAATACTAGGGGGTTTGCTACACATCTAAGGGGCTATTTAGGCAAAAATGTTTTTTCTGGAGCATGTCTCTTGAATCCTAGATCTCCTGCAACCCACTTATACTGCAACCCTTAAAACTGTGATTATGTATAAATCAAACATGGACTTCCCCCTCCACAAAGTTCTGTATGGTTTCATTCTTCAAGACATTAAGTTACTTCAGATATGCACATCGGGCAAGCGAACATGTGAGTAATACAGCCGGAAATTACCAGAAAAAGAAAACTGGCATCAAGACGTTGAATTCAGCTTAGGTTTTATCTGGATAATGAAATGTGCATATTTATATATACATCTTTATGAAGATTTATCTTGCTAAGCAACAAGTCTGCTTTAGCAAGTCTACAGACCACTCTTACTGAGCCTTGCTTGCTGTTGCCCTCTTTCAGAATAACCAATACCACTTCCTCCAGCATACAAGGGTTTTTGTTTGCTTTAATACAGTCAGGGTTATTACCCAGATAACAACTCAGCCTGGGAACCAGTCTAGCTGTGTGTGTCACAGTCCCACACAGTAAAACAAAGAACAAACCTCCACAACAAAATCAGTCAAATTATTATGGAGTGTTTGTATTTTCAAAACACACTGTCGCACGTCTGACAAAGAAATTAAGTGACAATTTTGACAAATCAAGACTGCAGGGAGAAGTTCCTATTTTCCAGGGTCATCACATGGCTCTGAAACATGTGATAGGACAATTTGCTGGGACTCAGCACTGCCATATCCCCTCAATCTACATCTGCTTCCTTGTTCCTCCCCCTCCATTCCTTCTTGCTAAATATGCAGGAAAATTAGCTTGTTTTTAAAAGCCTTTTTGCTTATTCTATTCTTAATTGCTACAGCTCTTTGCTCTGATGTAAGCCAGTCACGAAGGACACAAAAGAACCGAAGGCACAGACATAACTGGGAACAAGCATGCTACGGACGGAAAGAGCACAAGAAAGGAAGCAAAGCTACAAATGTCATGGGGGTCTTTAGGAAGGAAATTTTCATAGCTGAGTGGTCTTCAAATGGACAAATAATCTGCTCTTCCATGTTATTACAATCGAGGTGTTTTCTGTCTGCCTCTTTTTCCATCTACCAATGCATTAGGAACCAAATATTTAACACCCATGCAAGCAGTGCTTCTTTTCAAGTCTTTGGGGCTTTGGGACAGCCAACCTCTAGTGGCAAGTAACATGTACCTAAAATATTCTAGAGACATACAACAGGCAAGGAAATAAGATACTTAAAATCTAACACACTAAGATGACATCTTGCACTCCAGAGCTGACTTTCAACACTAGACAGATGCTAGTCCTAGTGGTTGTAAGGACTAGCAAACACTCACTCAAAAATCACCTTAATTGTAGCAGAATTAAAGTTGCTTAATATACACAAACACAAACTATCAAGCAGTAGGTGTGGTAAAGGAAGAGTATTTCTAAAATTCCCACTAATTACTCTACATAGAGTAGTTCTAGTTTTTTAAGCAACTTGAAAAGGGAGAGGTCAATGTTAACTTGTTCTATAGTAATTACTTAGAAAAGGATGAGTTCCCTGCTGAATTTATTTTTATAGCCATGAAAGCCTTATATATATATATATTTTTTTTTTTTTTTTGGGAATCTCNTTTTTTTTTTTTTTAATTTGCCTAATAATCCTCACAGTGGTCTACACACACTACATAGCCTGACATAACCACAAGTAAGTCAGAAATAAGAAAATATTCTAAGCCTACTTACTCCTGAACAATAAGATGTGCTGTACTGGAGCAAAGCAAATGACAGATGGATGTGAGCCCAACCTCTGCAGCAGCTCTGCACAAGAGGCTGAGGAAAAACAGCCATCACAAGATCCAGTAAAGGGGATGGTAAAAACAGCACAAGAAGATGAATGCAATCTTATCAAGTGAGATTCAACTCTAAAAAAACACTAAGAAAAGGCACACCACACACACTCTTATGCAAAGATCCCACTACAGCCATATCTCTAGTTTTCCACCTCAAAGCACTGGAGTATTGTCACACTTTTCAGTTTGCAGCAAGAGGTTAGAAATATTCAGCCTAGTTTTGGATAGAAAAACACATTCTCTAAATATCCCTCCTGCTGTCAAATTCTTGCTTTTTGGAAACCATAAAACATGTCTTAAGAGAATGAATCTTTGATTGCTTAGGTTGCTTCCCTCTTTGTCAGGGGACAGAAAAGAAGATTCACTTTTATAGGGCAGCCCAACAACCTCGCTGGAATTTTAAAATCAAGGCTGTCAACTAGACTGGCAGTTCAATGCCTAGAAAGGACCCTAAAGCTACCAAAGTCCAGCTTGGACTTTACTGACGAATAGGCAGCTATACACATCACTAAGTTAGATGCAATAGTGAAGAGATTAGATACTACATGTGCATTTCTGTAAGAGTAAAACAATTGCCATCTGGAAAATAGAAAGAAATTAAATTCCACCTCCTCTTCCCACACTGAAAGCACTAAAAAAAGCCTAACAAATCCAAATTTATATTTGGTTTTTACAAGAAAGAAATAGTAAGAAAGATTTATACTAAACAGCAGAGATATCAAAATAGGTTTTGAAAAATCAGAAATTAAAGGAATTTGCAATATGGATTAACACCCTTTTTTTTTTAATAATGTGGAAGGGAAGAAATAATTGTATTTCTGAGTTATGCCACAAGATGTATTTCAAGGCTTCATGAGGTTTAGGAAAAATATCTTCTGAATATTTGTATGAAGTCTTTTTTTTTCCCTTTTATCTGCCTTCCAACCTTTTCAAGCCCATGCTAAGTTTTGGATTCATAATTCAGGTCTAAAATTACCACCTCGAAAAACACAGATAGCAAATGCAGCGTCAATAGGCTCTTAAAACAACAGGAACCTTAAGTGGCAGTTACATTCTTGAGGGGTTCTAGAATTATTCTAGGTTTCTTAACTGTATAATGATTAAAAACAGCAGGTCACCAAGGAACCTTGACAGGCAAGGAGGCATTTTTTCCTCTAGAACCATGGGACCAAAATTCAGGTCATAGCAGTGATTCAAGATGCCCTTTTTACTTTGGCCCTCCAAAAGGTTTCAAGAAACTTTTTAAGCAATGCAGTCATCCTAATCCCCTCTCTAACAACAGATATCATTATATGGTTTGTCCTTGCGATACAGAGCAGCAGTACCTCGACCAAAAAAAAAAAAAAAAAAAAAAAAAAAAAAAAAAAAAAANAAAAAAAAAAAAAATCGAAGTAAAAAACCTACTTAACACTTAGTCCACTGGCTTTCAACCTACTTATTGAAACTCGATCAGTGGTTAAAAATACATATTTAGATCTTTGTAGCTAGTTTCACCAGACACATAAAACCAGAGGTCTCCACAGATGTGAAACAGTCCCTTCCTCACATTAAGGTATCAGGTACTGGCTGAACTAGTCTAGTTAAATGGTTTGAATGGTATAAAGGTTTACTGGTTAAAAAAAGATACAAATAGAAAATCCAACAAACAGATTTCTCCAGCTCTCATACCTCTTTCTTCCTCGTGCTTTTTCGCTGAGGCACTCTTAGGTCTTCCTCTTCCTCGTCTGCTATGATCTGAATGGCTGTTAGACCTGGATCTTTTTCGGTTTTCTAAGTCTTTATTTACTGCAGAATTTATCTTCTCTCGCTTAACTCTCTCTGTCCGCCTCCTTTTGGCCTCACTCTTGTTTTCTGTGCAAATGAACAGAAATGGCATGATCCAGGGTTGTTTTCACCTTTGTTCTTAATTAACTCTTAATGCTCACCCCACCCCATTACAGTTTTTCTTTACAGTGGTCAGATGCCTATACCTTAACAGAACAACTGCACGATACCCACGCAGAAATTAAGGTGCCAGATCCACAAGGCTGCTTCACTTCTTGATTACAAGGATCAAGCCTTTAATTACTTCAAATGCATTTTGCAGCATGAGATGTTTGCTGGTACACAAGAAGCTGTTTCCCAAATAAGATGGGCACACAAACTGCATACATCACAGCCTTTAAGACAGCCCATTGTATTTGTTCCACTAGCAAAAGTTTATCATACAGCAAACACCACAGCACTTGGGCTTCTTTTGACACTAACAATGAAATCACTGCTGCTGCTCAGACAAATCAAATGCTGTCAGTAAATGCCACAAAACACAGAGTACGTGTCCCACCACATCCAGCCTATGACGAGGCCTCCTCATGCCCAAAGCTGAACAGGTGCATTGTTTTCCTAAACACCAAAGTCATTAAAAAAGAAAGAAAAAAGTATTTACATGAGTTTTATCTGGAAGTTAAGTATGAATTAATGAGCTTGGGTACCAAAAATAGTACAGTCACCACAGCACACTTTTCAACCTGGGTTGGCTGCACACTTGCAAGGCTGCAGCACCACTCTGCAGTAGCTGCACTGCTGAAAATACTGAAACAACATTTTCTAGAAGAAGTTGTGGTTACCTTATGAGCACAATACAGATAATACACAGTCTCCTAGCGTATCTCTCTGGGGAACTGATTTCCTTTTGCTGCAGTTGTGCCTTTCATCTTGTACATACACAGGAGACAAAGTGGACAGCAGGGTAACGTGCCACTAATGTTAACACAGAACCTGTATTTCACAGTGTCACAGACAGGGTGAGCTAGTGGGGGAACCTCTGCAGACCAACCTGTCCAACCCCTGCTCACGCAGGGCCAACAAGAACCAGCTGCCCAGGACAATGTCCAGAGGGATTCTGAGCACCTCCAAGGATGGAGACTCTACAACAACTTCAGGCTACCTGTGCCAATGCTCGGACACCCTCACAGTAAACAGTGCTTTCCAGAGCTGCTTCCCAGCAAAATGGCCCCCAGTTCACATCCATTTTGCCTCTCCTGGTACATCTCCTATGTACAAAGTTGAATTATATAACAAGGTTATGGCCTTTGGCTTCATTTGGTAACTACTTTATCAACAAATGGGGAAGAGGAAAGAAAATTGACCAACACTTCCAACCTATCACAGACAACTCTTAACCTCCTCCACCTCGAAAGTTCAGTTGTCAGCATGTCACCTAAATCCTACAAGTGGTAATCTACAACTATCCTTCAAAACATTGATACAAAACATCAAATACATAACTTCCATTTTGTAGGTCTGGTAGATCACTTTAAGACATAATAGATCAGGTATTTCCTGGGTTTGGGTTGGGTTTGGGGATTTTTTTAAAATATGTAACTCCCCTGTCAAGTTCATGTTCTGACTAATTCCTGTTACTGGAGGAAGTAATAAAAATGAACACAAGGAAAATGTTATTCATGCTGGAATGCACATTCAACTGACTTCTTACTGTGTCCATCAACAAAAGACACACAAGTTAGGCACAAAAAAAGCACTGTTTAATTTAATCATGGAAAGAGAAGCAAGACCCACCCGGTTTTAGATTAAACATTATGACCAGTTTTTTATTTTCAGAAAACCCAGCTTCAATCAGCATGCACTCTTGAAATCAGATCCTTTTGGGGACCTCTACACATTTAGCTTCAAAACAGGATTAACACAAAGCTTTCTCTAAGGGGTTATTTTGCACAGTGACCAGTGTCTGCAGCTAGAATATACACAGAATAAATGCCAACATCACAAGTACAAAGGAAGACTGAAAACACCAGCTTTCCCCCCCTCCTCAAAATTCAAGAAAAATTAACATATTCCAAGTCTACCATGCACAAATTCTAGGGAAAGTGAACTGACAACAGCCAATTTACACAGAGAAGTAAAACACATTATCTTTTGCCCCCAGGAAATAAGGGGAAAGAACCGTTGCCCCCTTCTCCCCACCGCTGTAAGTATTACCTGTGATGGGTGGTGATCTCTCAGCACGTTTAGCATGCAAGAGTTTTCGACTAATAAATATGTAGCCACAGGGACATGATTTACATGCAACAGGAACCTGGGAAAACAAAAGACAAATTTTTCAGATCATTTCAAATTATGACAAAATTCCTCACCATGGAGAAAAAACACACTTAGTAACTCACATTTTGTCCTCAGAGATAACTCTTCAAATTCAGTCTGTATTGCAAACTATGGCCTGTACTGTTACTGTATTTAAACACAATAAAACCAGATTCTGCTGTAAATCACTCAGCAAGCCTTTTCTTTATGCAGTTGTTAAAAATCAAGCTTGAAATGCACAGCTGTTGTGATTGCTTTGCACTACTTTTCCCCAGACTGGCAGGAAGGGGGTGGGGGAAAGCAGAGAGCATTAAAGGAAGGCTGAATTAAAATAGAATCACAATTTCTCTTCAGAGCTCTCAAATATCAGCAGTCAAATCAGTCAGACATTTCCAGTTTTGCTTCTTCTATTTACTTAAAAAATAATTATGAGTTAAAACCGTCAGTACACTGTGAATGCATTCACTTTCAGCAGCTTTTGAAAGCAGCTCCTTTAGAGAGCAGGAGCAGCTTTAGAGGCACAATAGAGCCTGAAGCAAAACAGATGCATTTGTAGCACGCTCTGCTACAGCGCTGCAGACAAGGCCGGGTGGGTACAGAAGGACCTCGTTAATTCAAAATGCAAATAACCCAGCCCAGCCAGGCAAAAACTGACTGCAGGCCCAGGAGTTTGAGAGGATAGAGCGCCTCTGATCAGCTAAGCAGACAGCGGCAGTATGACCTCTCAGAAAATGACAGCGTAAAACGAGAAATGCCACATTTGATATGAAAAGTAACAGAAATCCACTCAGAGCAATTTTAAAAAAGCAACACTGATAAATTACAAGCCTCATTACCTTAGCGCCAAGATCTTCTGAGATCTTTTAGAATAGTAAGGAATACACCACATTGCTTTGATTAGGTTTAAGACTGAAAACACAAATCAAAGCAACTTTAAGCACAGATCTGGAAGAGATTAAATAACATTAAAGTGGAGTCATGTTGAAGCATGACAGTGGGGGGGGAAAAAGCAGGAGGTAATTTCTCAAATGTAATTCTTTAAGACAGGTCACTACAAGTTTGCCAATGTCCACCAAAACAAACAGGAGCACAGAACCACAGCTGCCTCCTCAATTTAACCAGACATGGAGAAGAACATGTTCCAAAGTTCTACTATCTCAAAAAAAACCAAACAAACAAAAAAAAAAACCCTGCCAAATTAGTTCATGAATTTGTAAAGGAGAACTTAACTGCTACTCAGAATAAACAAATTATTTAGCTTTCTGTAGCACATCTGAACTCCTGCATTTCTGCACTTCACCCTACAAAAGGCTTACAGATAGACTTTTTGATACAGGTTTTATAGAACTAGAGATTTTAATTCCCTTTATGGAGACACTGACATAATAAAAACAAGTCCAACAGAGGTTTATTGAACCTTAAAGGTCAGAATTTAGGAGATTTGTGTGCACACTTGTCTCCTTGTTCATAGGTAACACTACTAAAGCCCCAAAAGCTAGCAGATCATTTGTGTGTTGTTAAGGTGGTACAGAGTTCCAGCTAAATCCATTTTTGCACATTTGGGTCTCTCCAATAATTATGTTTCCAGGCTCAGCCTAAAAAAAAATTTTGGCAAAGCCACCCAAGGGGATTGGAACAGAGTCAGTATTTTTCAACGAACTCAACTGTGTTTAACAGAACAATACCGTTCTCACGTTACAGGTTTAGCACGTAGGGGTGTGCACCATTTGAGGGTGGGGGGCCTGGGGGAAAGGGTTTATCTCCGAAACCTATCAGCTATCCTTTGAAGACCCACACTGATAACATCCTGTAACATAATTAAGGCAACGGAGTCCTAAACACTATTTCACTCTGTTTAACGATTTCCTAACAAATGGGAAATTTTCTCATACAAGACCATTTTACCTGATGCTAAATTAAGAAGTGATAATTATTTCCTCAGATTGACTGCAAGTACTTCAGGCTCCCTGGTTTAATGGGTTGTGAAAATATTGAAATATATTATCTAAATTACAACAGAAAAATGTTTTAAAGTCTAAGAAGTGTTACTCAATATTTCTCTCCAATAATTGTGGCTGTCTAAACGTTTCCATGCATGCCACTTCTAGCGAGAAAAATCAGAAACAAAGGCAAAGCCCTTGCTTATGGAAAAATTTAAGAAACACCAGTACAGGACACAGTCACTTAAGATTACATGAGAGCTTCCCCAAACTCTACAAAGGGCTGACTTGTACTGTAGGCTTTAGTTCCTTGCTCCCTCTCAAATATTTTGGCACTGGCAAACAAGGTCCTGTGAACAATGTGCGCTAGGGCAGGACATATATACACCTTAAATCCATGTAAGCCACAGAAGAGTTGCTAACAGAGAATCTACATTGACAAAAAAATAAAACACAATATGCAAGTAAGTGCAAAACAAAGTGAAAGTTTTCACATCAGCTTAAAAAGCCTACAGTGTTTGCCTACTTATTGTTGGTAGCTTGACATTGACTACATCTATTAAAAAAACCCAACAAGCCAAGCACCACCACTCTCACATATAACTTCTCACTCATCTTCGTTTCTCCTTTTACCAACTGAATAACCAGAACTTGGCACACGATTTCTTTCTCAGAAATAGTATTTCAGTGACGTGCTCAACGTGCATTTGCAGTGGTTGATCTGTTGGTTAAAACATGAAAGGACGCCCACACACAGCTCAGCACTTGCAACTGTGCCAGGATGAGTAGGAACACTGTAAAAACTGTGCAAGTCAGAACAAATAATGTGATTTTTTTAAAGCTATACAAGTAGAGAAAAATATCAGATTATTATTTTTTTTTAAGTATGGCTAAACCAGTGAAGAGGGGTGACTTTCCAGGGTCCCATAACAGAGCCGAGGTTCCCAGGAGTGCAAGTGACAGGCGCTGCCCCTCGGCCGAGCCCCACAGCCGCCGCTGCAGCGCCGGGCCATTGTTCGGAGCCCTGCTGGAACAAGCTCGCCAGCTTTTAATACTCACATCATTCCCAGTAAATGGAGACAAGCTCCTGACACGGCAGCGGTGCAAAGCAGCGCCGTGAGTGTGAGTGTGAGCAGCTCCATTTTGTGCACACCAGGAACCCGCAGCGGGACACGAACAGCTCACGTGGGCACTCGGGGACAGGGCAGAAATTGCACCGAAGGTCTCGATTCCGCTGCTCCCGAACCACCCCACGAGAAAACAACACCGCGGAGCGCTCTCTCGCCCAGCCCTGGGCACATCAGTCACCCAAAGGACAAACTGCATTATATAAATCACCCAGCTCATTGTATTTTTCACAGATCACACAGTTACTAAACAACACCAGCACATAAACAAGCCCTTCTGCAGTCGCGCAGAAAGCCCTCAGCACAATGCAACTACTCCACTGCCCTGCCAGAGGGACGCGGTGTTCAACCCACATTCCATGCAGAGGCTGCAAAGGCAACAACCATTTAGTTCACACAAACACCGGTTCGCAGCCGCACGGAGCCGGTCTTCCCGCTCCGCCCTCCGCAGCCCAGCGCTCGCCGCCAGCCGCTCACCTGCTGGTCGCACTCCGGGCAGGACTTGGTGGCCATCTTCACTTTCTTGGCCCTACTGGAGGACATGCTCGCTGCTGCCGTGGCTCGGCTGACACAGCCGCGGCCGGAGCGCCGCCCGCGCCGGGAGGAGCCGGCGGGAGGAGCGAACGGGAGGAGGCGGCCGGAGGGAGGAGGAAGGAGCCGGCGGGAGGAGCGGGAGAGGCGGGAGGAGCGAACGG
>VZTX01018098.1:0-33400 GCA_013400915.1 Pardalotus punctatus | reverse complement strand
CACTGGTGCCTTTGGGAACCTGGTGGTCCCAGAGCGGGGTGTCCGGCCGTGCCTCTGAGCGGGGTTTCACTCACAGATGGGATGTTTTTAGAGTACAGTGTCCTCCGACACCAGTGTGCTACTGCCAGACCACTACCAGCACCAGAGCAGCAGGAACAGCTATCTCAGGCAGGGCCTGAATTTCTGACACATAAATTGCATTTATGCCCTAGAGAGTGTCCTCCAGATGCCCAGATTGTCATGCCAGCCCTCTCCGTCCTTACTACCACTATCGTATGATGAATAAAGAATCAAACATCGTTTGCAATGTCCTCTCCTGTGCCAGTACAACCTGTCGGTTTTTTTTGATCCCTCCGTGAGTCTCGGCCTTGAGCCTGGTCCCCACAGAGGGCACAAGAACGTCCTGCTCTGTCCTTGTGAGCCCCTGGGCTCCCTGTGCGGGGTGGCTTCTGGCTGTGTACACAGTTACTAAACTGGCTCAATTGCCCTTTTCCTCTTCTCCTCAGTATTTAAGTTATGACTCAGAGGGTGGATTTGTTTCCCTGTTCTCCCTGCATATTGTTTCCAGCCCATACCAGTCCATTGGCACACGTCTTTCTCCAGAGACACACAAGGACAAGACAGGTTTATTTTCCATATAAACTGTGACTGCTGCCAAAATGCAAATGTGTTCTATCTAGGCACAACATCCAGATTTCATTCCTGAATCCAGAACAAATCCATGCAACCAGGACCTTGAGTTTACATTTTGAATTTTAAATTTTCTTCCTTAACTGATTAGGTCCAGACATAGCAAAATACAGAAAGGTATTTCAGGAGAATTTACAACAGCAGGGGGCTCTGCTGAGAGCCGTAACAGTATCTAATAAATAAATTCACGAATATACAAGAGACCTCACAGAGATCCATGACAATACCCTGCTTTTCTTAATAGAGCAAATAAAGTAGTCAGGGGCAGCTGTTCAACTATTCCACACAAACAAAAATGTCCTTATTGAAAGCAAACAAGGTAGTTCCTAGCTAGAAAACTGATTTACCAGACATATATTCTTCATGTTATTCTAATTTTTTAACATGTTAGTTTTAAGTTCTGAAAGTCCAAGACTATTTCTTTTACATAATTTCAGATATTTAATCCAGCACTGAGATAAAACCAACAAATACCTTTTTAAGGGTACAGGTACCTTCTCTCTTAACAGAGTCAATGAGAGGCACTTTGCAAGACCAAGCCTCACTTAAAATGTGTTTTACACCAATTTAAAATAGAGAATAAGAAAATTATGCAATTTCTCTATCTTATGAAAAGCTACACAGGACTTTGTAAGTGCCTGATGGCTTCTTTTCTTTGCTGCTGTCACCAGAGTCCAGCTGAGCTGAATGATCTGAGATGTTCGCCTCACCACGGCCTGGCACATCAACTGCCTGCCCATGGCTGTATTTTGGTCTGCAACTATAATTTTACAAGGAAACAAAAATCCCCAAGTAGGAACAATTCACGTATTTAATCCACCTCAGAGTGAGAGAGAGAAGCACTCCTGAGTTGTCTTTCTGCTCACCACTCCAGGCAATTTGGAAGCATCCTACTCTCCTGCAGTGTCCCCTGAGAGAGCTGACAGTCTTGGGCTCTGTCAGCCTCAAAGTGTTGACAAAACACAGCAAATTGAGGAATTAAATTCCTAAGGCGCTGGGCAACCTTGTGTCAGAAAGGTTATAAAACACATCCTGGTTAAGTACCAACTTCCTAATTAGTCAGCTATAGCCAGCAGGGGTTTTATTCTTTCCACGGACTAAGTACTGTCTAGAAATTCTTAAGTTGTATCTAAAATACAAGAATAGGATGTAGGAGAGCAAAAATACAAATAATAGGAAGAGATAGAGGATAATACTTGCAGTGTTACCATGAAGGAATTGAAGTTGCAATGTGACAGTATTCAACTGGCAAGAAGAAAATACTACATAAAAAATACATTGATTATACAGACAAACTTTAATCCTATTTTATGGTTCCGATTTTGGCAATTTTGATAGTAACAATAGTTTATAATACTTAATAATGTTGCTGTGCTTCTCACCAGTAGATTTCAGGGCAGCTGTAATCTGAGTCTCTTCTGAGTCCTTTCACAGGGAATCAAAGTCATGCCTAACAAGCCCTTTGAGATCCCATTACTCTGAACTTGGGCAAGAACAACATTTAAGAGGCACAAATGTTGGCTTTGTTCTCCAAGTACAGCTAAATATTGCACGTTTCCCAATTACAAAGCATTTTTAAATCCAAAATGTTGTTAAGCATTGATGGCTCTTGGTTTCAGGAAGCCCAGTTTTAGGGTGGCTCCTGGGTCCAGCTCAGCTGGGCACATTACATCTTGCCTGAGAAAAAAGGCCCATGGCCCCAGATTTTAAAAAATAACCTTTTCTTAAAATATCAATAATTTAAACTATTTAATGGCAGTAGCACCTACTGTTCCCTAAAACAGGCTTCCAACATTGTAGTCTCACATATGAGGCCTTTTTTGTGGAAAACATTTTTTAAATCCACATGGTGTTCAGAACAGTTCAGTTTCTACAAAATAACTTATTTTCACCAAAAATCTTACCTTATTTTCATAGAGCATCTTTTCAATTAATTCTTATGAAGAAAATTCAATAGACTATTTTACACATTCCACCTGAGGTTGTTTTTTGGGTAGGAGGTTGGGCTTTTTTTTGTTTTGTTTGTTGCTTACCATGAGATAATGTGAGCTGTTAAACATTAACATATGAAGTCACTTAACTGGCACTTTTGCAGTGGACTGCATTGAGCTCTGCACCAAATCTTAGATTTATGTTCAGTTTGAAGAACAGTAGGAACAGTAATTTCTCTGAAGATGCTCCTTATATCCTGAACTGCTACCATGAGCAGTATTCCACAGGAAAAAAACATCCTCCCTACTTGTATAACACAGAGTACAGAAAACCTTGCTCTTTTTGTCTAAATAAACCTAGTTTTCATAATGTGGTTTCCATTTACTTAGTGTGCTCAAAGACTCCTAAGTATCATTAACAAGACTTTGGCATTTTAAGCTGTTGAGAGCAGTTTTCTATCCACTGTCTTTACTTCAATGATACAGCAGCAGCAGAATGAATGCTCAGTTACCCTATGTCATTACTGTAATCATGGGGTTTAAACCATGCAACTATTCATGGCAAAGCAGCTTGCTGAAGGTCTGTCAGGATGGAAACATGTGACAGCAGCTGTTAGTCTCTTTATCAACTTTTTTTCTCCAGCTCTCTATCTACCTTTCTATGTATTTATGCATTTGCTGCTGTTCTGTATCTCTAGCTTATCACCATCGACATGAAATTCATTATTTTAGCTTCTTATAACTGCCAGAAAGCCAGACTGTGTCATCATGACTAAAGATGGAATGCAACATGGAGATCAAGGCACCTTGGTAAGCAGTACTGTCCACCTCCAATGTCTGGCTGAAACTCGTGTTCATATGATTTGCACATTTGTTTAGGAACAACTTTGCCTCAACATTGCAAGTTCATCCTATACTGTTAATTTTCAGGAAAGCATCTGTATTAAAATAACATTTGGAGATACATTTACCACCTGTAAAGAGAGATACTTTTCTATAACACCTCTTGATATTGCATTTAACATGGAAAGGCTTTGTTTCACCCTGTTCATTTCCTGTGTGCTTTTCTAACCTTAGGAGATTAATCAGACTACCTAATTCCAGTTCTGTATATATTTATTCCAATGTTTTACACAAACATTTTGGCTTGTGCAAGGTGCCTTTGCAGGTGTTGAGCCTCACTCCAAGGCTGCCGTGCGTTACACACACTAACCAGCAGTTAGAGAATTTGCAAGGTCTGAGGGCTTGCTTGGATTGCCCCCAGTGCAGAAACAGAGATGTCAGGGGATCTGGACCTTTACTTGTGGGGGATCAGTCGAAGACACGGGGGCAGTGCTGGCTGGACACTTTCTGCTACACCAGCTCTTTCTGGGGGGCGGATTGGGGGTGGAACAGCAGCGAGTGGACCAAGAGCAAAGGTTAATTTGTATTCTTCCCCCAGCAAAATTTAGTGCTTTCAAATTCCAATCTAAAGTTTGATTTTTAATAGTCTGGGTAGAATTTCAGCCTTGATTTCTAAGGAACCATGAAACACACTTGAATTAAGATACCTAGGAAGTCTACTTGTATCCAATGAAAGTAAATATTAGAGTTTAAAATAAATTGAACTTTTCAGGTAATCTGGTTAAATCTTACTACAAAATCAGATCTAGATTTGTGGTAAATCCAACCTTGGCATGTCTTACAACAGCTTGAAATATTTTCTTCAGAACTATTTTTTGTCAAATCTGGAGAAAAGACACCATGACACTGCTTGTTAATTATCAATCAAACTGCCAGATTCAGAGAGCACTTGCCTTTCCAGATACACAACAGATAACAACTTTAAAAGTAAAGTGTCAAAACATACAGACTCCAAAACCTGACATTTCAAAGTTAAAAAGGTTTAAAATATTGGGAAAAAAAAAATCACATGCAATGTCCTGGAAAAGTTACTGCAGCTTCAAGTAAACAAAAATGGACTTCTTGGAACTTGAATTTCTAACAGAGCACTCTATTGGGTCATTCTGTGGGCAGAATTTTGGAGGGAGGACAAGCAGGGCCAGAAACACTCCACGTGGCCTTCACAAACTGAACAGTAAACAAGAAAAAGCTCTTAGTACAATCAGTACAATGACTGGAAACAGAAAACAAATGAGTTTTCTGCACCACCTCAAAAATGTTCCTTCAGCACAAAAAACATCCCATCTCTGTTATTTTGTTAACTATGAATTGACCAAAATCCTCAAGCAGCAATTATTTTTAAATTAGCACAGAGCAAGTGCTGAAATATTGCACTTCAAACAGAATAAAGACTGGAGCAAATTATTAGTGAAACTAAACAGTATGGCAAGCAGAAGCTTGTTAGAAAGAGGAAATAGTAGAGACAGAAGAAAAGGCTCAAGACATAATTTGTAGGTAATGAAATAAAATCAAACACAGCAGAAGCAGCTTCTTTGCTCTTCATCAGCTGAGGAAAGATACCAAAACAGAACAGAACCCAAGTCTCAAAACATACAATTTAGGCACCTAAAATTAGGAAGCTGGTTTGCTATATTCTCTCTAAGTCAGTGGCGAAAGAGAAAGTAAAAAGAAGGCTCTACAAAAACAATTCACAAATAAGGCTGATTTACAGCCCAGGCTCTTACTCAGGGAGGTAACTTTAGGTCATAGGAATATTCCTGAGTGAATGATCCCTTATTCCACTCTCTGAGCACAAACAAGGAGGCTCTTCTGGGCACCCAGGACGGGTAAAAAGGGCCTTCTCCTCCCCACGGGCAGCAAGAAGGAGAGCACGTTTACCTCTCTCTCCCCTGAATTCTGCTGCCGTTGTATTTCATGGCAGATCTCCAGCCATTTGCTATGAAAGCTGAACTGAACCCGAGAGATAAAAACATTCTCATCATCTGGAAACAATGAGGAAACTGTGAAAGAGGACCGGCTTGTTCCTGCGGGAGGGAAGGATCAGGAGCAAATGCTCCCCTGGCAGAGTGACAGGGTGACGGACGAGGCACTGGCGCTCGCTCAGCCTCGCTGCCTGCCCGTCTCCAGAGCCGCTCTCCAGCAGCCCCGCAACAGGTGACCCACCCGCAGACCCCTCCGCGCACCCTGCGCCTCACGCCCAGCGCCACGCCAGGCTGGGCAACGAGCGCAGGCGACCTTTTCCCCACGGACAGATGGGAGGCAGCGTGGGCAACACTGCACTTCTCACACCCAGAGCAGGAAAGCACACCCAGACAAAGGGAGCGCTCTGAGCGCGGTCAGACGGCGGCACCGCGGGCTCCCAGCGGCAGCGACGCGCTCCCTGGCACCGAGAGCACTCGGCTTTGCCATTCCCTTGGGAAAACCCCCGCGACTGACCCTGACCCCGGCTCCCCCGGCATCTCCGGCAGCGGGAGCGCGCCCCGCCCTGCAGACAATGCGGGAGCGGCCCGGGGAGGCCTCTGGGTGCGGTAGTTCCCTGCCCATCACCTGATGCCGTGGGCAGGCGCAGAGGGACTACAGCCCCCGCCAGGCAGCGCGCCCGCAGCCCGGCTGGTGCAATCACACCTTAGCACGCCCCGGGGCCGGGGCCAGCGCCGGCTGCGAGAAGGATGGGTTTGCCCGGGACTCTTGCAGAGCACTAGCGCGGGCGCTTCTGTCGGGGACAGGGGGCTGCAGCGCTATTCGGAGGCAATGGTGGGATGTATTGCTCCTGTGGTGGCATCGCAACACTGCAAGATCAGTTGTACCCACTGCAGTTAAGTTTGCGGGATCTGGACATGAGAGGATCGAGCGTGTACGTGTAACTGTGCCAGCTCTTCGGCATTTCTTCTGACTGCACCTCCTGCTCGCGTGCCTCTGACTAGCTCACGGTTCCGATTACAAAATACACCGATCCTCGGCACTCCTATCGTTAATCTGGCTTTGGGAACTACCCGAAAAACCATGCATCGGTTTGTCTTGGTTGCCAGGCAAGCTGCGGCAAGGCTGTGCGGCCGCGGGCCGGGGGGCTGCCGGGGCGGAAGGACGGACATGGCTCTGCGCTGCGCCGCTTCGCTGGCGGCCGGGCGGCAGCCGCGGGGTCCCCGGCGGGAGGGGACGGTGCGCTGGAGCAGCGCTGCCAAGGCCTCCGCCGTGAAGATCAACGACAAGGCGAGCAGGGAGAAGATCCTGACGCTGGAGTCCATGAACCCGCAAGTGAAGGCGGTGGAATATGCGGTGCGGGGCCCCATCGTTCTGAAAGCCGGGGAAATCGAGAAGGAGCTGCGGAAGGTGAGGCAGGGGCGGCAGGGCGGGGCAGGGCAGGGCAGGGCGTGCTCCCCTCCGCCCGCACCGGCTCTGCCCCGGGCGCTCCTCCGCCGCCGCTCCCGGTTAGGATGTTGTGGGGATCGGCGGGGACGTGACACCCCGCGGGGCTGAGACGCGACCCTGTGGAAGGCTCGGGAAAGCGGGAGGCACCACGAGTGCCGCTGCAGTGCCTCCTGCCAAGTTAAAAACTCTCGGAGCACAGCAGCCTTTCCCCCATCCCTCTGCTGCCCCGAGCCGTGGCCGGACGCGCTCTGCCCCTCCCGCCCCTGCCCGGGCAGCCCCCGGCCCCGCTCCTCCGCGGGCACCCCCGGCCCCGCGCCCCTTCCCGCGGGAGGCGGCAGAGGCACGAAACAAAGGAACCCGCTGGCCGGCTACTGTTTATCTGGTGTCACTGGCTGCCGAAGGCAAATACGGGACACCCCCATAAAGCACTGTTTACATTTCCCCGGCCACTTTGACCCTTTGCTGCAATCCCGTGTCCTTTGTGTTATACAAGGGGGTGAGTGACCAGCTTTCATCATACTGATAGAGCGTTTAGGTCGTTCAGGAGGATTTTAGAGATACTGCCTTGGCCGGGTCAGGGAGGCACCTCTGAAAGCGGCGGCGGGCTCCTGACAGGTGAGCTGGACCTGGCTCTCTCCGGCGCCGCTCCGCAGCTTCAGCCAGCACTGCTCTGGGTCGTCCAAAGAGACCACCGATAATGTGCTCCTCTTGTGTTAATTGCAGAAGTTGAGGTGCCTGAGGGCAAGCCTTCAGAGCACAAACGCTCAGTAACGCTGCCTGAAGTTGTAGGTGGTTGGTGCTCTTAGGAGGATCAGTTAATAAAGTGAATTCTAAGGGTCTGGGCCAAAATGTGCTAAGCAAAGCATCCAAATCAGTCAGTACTTACATTTGGTTCTTCATATTTTTTTCTTATTCCTTGAGTATCGGAAAAAAAAAAAAAAAGAGAAATCCTTAGCAATAAAGACATGCCTTTTTGTTTTTAGTGTTCAAACCACAGCTTCCCTTCTCAGCACAAGGACTTATTTTTGTTTTGAATAAAGCATCTAGTAGAGTAGTTTTTCTATAATTTCAGATCATTTTCCCTGCCTTCGCTGCTTTAGAGAGTCTTTCTAATACCTTATTACAGGTACCGCAGACCATTTTCATTAGTTCATGTAAAATTTTTTGAATAAAAAAGTGCTACAGCAATTGTAACCATAAGAGATTAATTCTCTGGTCTTCGTGTTACTTGATTCTCCTAATTTTAGAAGGTGAAGCATGTTTTCAACTCACTGTACTATATATATAAATTATTTATGTCTAACTTAATAATTATTAAAAACAACTTATTTTTTAATAGAATTTTACTTTAAACCTTCAGAGTGGTGATGGAGGATTAATTCAGAACATCTGTTTTGATTTTTGCCTTAAAACTTGTTTATAAAGGTGTCATTGTGTTTGTGCAGCTAGGTTCCCTAGTGGGTGCATTTTCCAGAGTATAAAATCTTCCAGTGTTCTCACTGAGCATGTTTGTTTTCAAGTTAACATTGCAGAGCAGGGGATATTACTTGACAAAACAAATATAAAAGGCCCTTCTCTAACTCCTCCCAGCTCCCCTGCTTACTCCAGTTACCAGCTGAGTCACTGGCAGAGAGAATAATCTTCTGTGCACTTTTGAAAAAATATAAGAGCAAATCATTGCCAATTGCTTTATTAAAAGATTGTTATGTCAGTTTTGTACTTACCTATATGGCATTTTCCATTTAAGTTTTTTTTTTCCCTGGAACCAGTCTCACGAAATAATGTTTGCCATTGATAATGGCTACCAGCATTCCTAGAGGTGACTATACTTCAACACCAGTAACGCAAACAAACCTTCCAGCTGGCTGGCAAAGAGGACAGATTTACTGCAAAATTCGAGACAGTGTATCTGCAGAGAACACTAATCAACTTAAGGAAACAGAAAGACTATACTTTCTTCCAGACTTCTCAAGTTACTCATTCCTCTTTCCCTTTCTGATAAAAATACTGTTACTCCTTCTCTTTAATCAAACTGTCTGTTAAAGCATACAGTGTTGACTAATACCTCGGTTCCTTATAACTGAATTATTATAAGTTATCTAATTGTCTATTGTTTGTGTGCGTGTCTAAAATTCAATTCTGTGTGCTTACACATCAATGACACATCTTTGTTTCCTTTTAATTAAATTGGACAGCTTTTTCCATCCCTCTCAATCTTAGCTCACAGAGTTAGGCCAGCCACTGCCAGCAGAATTACTGCTGCTGGATAAAGGGAAGAGGCTGAAGTGGTTGGCAGAGGAAGGTGATGCCCCACACCATCTCTAGATCCACGGCTGCTCTTCACTGACAGCAACAGCTGCCCCACAGCAACTCTTCTACTTTTGATGGGGAAGGGGCTTTGCGCAGGCAGGACAGCACAGGCTCCCCAGTGTGAGGAGGAAGCACTGCAGTGGTTTGGGTTAATGAGAACAGGCAGAGGTGAAGCAATGGCAGTAAATCTGCATTTATCCTGTTCTGCACCAATGCCTTTAGGTAATTTGTTTCTAAACTAAAAGCACCCCAAATGCAGCCATTGTCTAATCAGATGTGATAGAGACTCTCCCTGTTTAAACTTGGCTCCGTTTGGTTACTCTTCATACTTGCGTAACTTACACAGCTGTTATGGAGACTATAAAACAGCTACTTGGAGCTGTTTGCACAGTGTAAGCTTTCATCTTCCTTGAGTTTTGTTCTGCTGTCTCAGATGCCAAATAGCAGCCCCTCTGTTATTCTATCTGGCATTTGCTGCTCCTGTATATTAACTGCAAATGATCACAACTGGAGCTGTAACTCCACAGTGCACACAGAAATAAGGACTAAACTATTTCTTGAGAAGTTTTTGACTGGACAACCGAAGGGATATTCCTTAAAAAATAAATAAAAATGGGGCATTAGTTTTAGCTCATGTTCTTGGGACTAAGCCAATGTAAGTGACAAGTAAAATACTCAATTAAAGCAGACTAAGATTGATTGGTCAATGCAGGTGAGGCGTGCTGTACCTGGATTTCCCAAGTTTTGTTGGCTTGTGACCTGTATTCATCTAGGTGGAAAATCAGGGGTTTGATCTACATTAAGTCTTTCAAAATGGAAATCTTCGTGCCAAATCAGTGACTTGAATTACTTTCTTGAACTTTTTTTTCACAGTTTTGAAATTGTATCATTCTTCGAAAGTGAAAACTTTGCTTTTCTTCCCCTTTGCTATTGGTAGTAATCAGCTGATTCTGGCTTACTCAGATGACACGGAAAGAACTGACTTCAACCATTTTCATTGGTGTTTCTGAAAACTTTTTAAAGCAAGCTAGAGCACCAGCATATTTTAATAAATGATGACACTCTAAATAGAACTCAATCAAATAAGACCTTTTTCCTATCCCCTTTGTGTAGACTTGCTAACAGATGGTCACAGTATCAAATATTGACTTTAATTACATTTCAGACTAGAAAATTGCTCCTGATCATTAATTCAATGCAAGAATAATGCAGTCGGTGGACCGAGCCCTTCTCTTTACCTAATCCGTAATAACAAACTAACTTATCTTTACACAGACAGGACACATACCTGATTTGTTGCTTTGCATTTATGCTAATTTTAACTGACCTTGTTATGGAAAATCCCTTCATATCTCTTACTCTGACATTTCTCTTCCCTTATACTCTCCTTTTTTGCCCAATTCCTGATTGGGTTTTACACAATGTCAAGTTCTGTGTTAGGTTAAGTTGGCTTATATCTCCTAGCAAAGCAAGTGCACATTAAAGAGCATTTCAGGATCCACAAGTCAGCTCAGGGAACATTGGAAGCAGTGCCTGGCTCTGTGTAAGTCATGCAAGGTCCTTCAAAACTCTCAAGCTGCTGAAACAAGAGTTGAAGGGTGGAAAGGGGAGGAGGGATGGTGTACAGGGATGTATTGGCAGCATGTAGGAAGTTCCTTCAGACAGCACAGGTGGATAACACATCCAAACCCTGGGCTGGAGCTCTGGGCCTTCAGTGGCACTAGGCAGTCTCTACACACTGAAGCCCCCATTTTTATGAACACCTCCAGGAGTCTGAATTACCTTTACAGTCAAAGGGTTGTACGCTCATCTCCTGTGCCCACGCTTTTCATTTGCATAACTATTGCAAATAGGTTCCTGTTTCACGTTTGTTCAAGCCACCTGTACACTCCCTACATTGCTATTTAGACAATAAAACTACCAAAATCATCCCACTTACATAGCTGAAATCTCAGGCAGCTTCTGCTAAAGTATTTTGGTTAAAATACTGTAGAGTTGGGTTTTTTTCCCCTTACTAATTCATCAGGCTTTTAAATTGAATAGAAAAAATCTGACTTAGAATCCAGCCTTAATTGTAAATGTCAGTTGACTGTGTCCCTAGGAGTTTTGGAAAGATAAAACACAATTTAGACAATGACATGCAGAAATATAATTTAACATGCCAAGAAAAAGATACAAGATTGACTGGTACACCCAGTAATGAAAGATGTTAAGCTTAAATTACCATCCTATAATTTTCTGCGTTGAATACGTGACTGTGTGCACACTAAGAAAGTATCTTCCAGGCAAGAGCGTCTGACCTCATTAAGACAGAACTGTTGTTCCTCAGTTGTCTGTACATGTTGCATACATAGAGAATCTGTAGTAAAACCCATGTTTTTTTAAGAGGGCAAAACTACTGCAGATGAAGGTGAAAGAAAACTGGTTTCAAGAGCACAATTATCAAAATCAAATGTTCAGAAGCACACAACCTACAAGGCTCCAGTTTTTTGTATTTTCTGGTTGAATATATTAGCAAAATTTATTCCAAAATAGATCTTTTCCAATAACTCTTAAGTTAAGAGGGTCCTAATGTCTAATCACTTTTTAATGAGCATTATTTTAATTCTGTCATGTAATTCTGTCACGAAATCTAGTGCTTTATTTATATAGGCAAAAATTCTGAATGCAAATCCACTTTGAACAATATGTTAGGCAAAAGTAACTTGAGGACAAGTCCTGTTCTGTAATCTCTGAATCAGATCTGCCAATTAATGATCAGCCCCACCGATTTTCTCATGTGATATTAGGGGGCATGCAAGTCATCACTGCCATTTCAAGTCAAAATCCAGAATTTGCCTTCTCCTTCCTCCCAAAACAGCTCATGTCAGCTTGAATTACACAAGCATAATACAAACTCAAAGCCTTACTCCATGGTAAGCAGGTCAGGTTTATTTTTCTGCTGTGAGCTGTTCTAATAAAAAGATTGGAATGCTAATTCAGGTCTTCAGGTCCCTATTAGTTAAGGGCCTCTGGGCAGTGCTTTCTTGGCCTCTTGAGAGGAGGAGATAAAAAAGCAAGTAAGCAACTTGGCTACTACAGCATACGTAGATCTCAGCTATGCTGAAATGTTTGGGTCTGCCAGCTCTCTGATTGTACAGCTTGTTTGTGCAAGTCACAGCAAAACCAGTCTCAAGGAAATAGTACAGTGTTTCCTAGTGTGATGTTATTGCCTGGTAACAATCAAGAGGCACAAATCAATGGTGATGAAAATTGAACAACTGGGAGCAGCCAGGAGCAGGCAAATTCTGAAATTCAGAAATAGCTGTAATACCATGCTACTCTTCTGGGATTAAAAGCAGCTCACATTTTCATGGCCTCCTCAAGGGAACCCTTTTCAATTCTTTCCTATTGCCATTACCAAATCCACGCGTGCTTCTCACCAGACTGATAGCTTTCCTTTGAAATTTGCTGAAGGTTTAGCAAAGACAGTATCAGGTCAGTTTGCACCCTTCTTTACTCTTGCTGGCAGAATGGTATTTTGCAGTTTGCCAGCATTTTCAGGTGGTACCTTTGTAAAGGGAACCTCCAGGTACACTAAAACTCCTAAGAGACAAATCAGCTCCCGGCAGGGCATTGCCTTAATGGGAGCTCTGTGGGGTGCTGTATGTTCTGGCATCACATTGTTTCTTTGATCAAGTAATTCTCCCAACACCTCCTGCATCATGACTCTCTCCTTGAGAGACAGCTCATCATTTCATACTGTTCTCCTTTCCTGCTGGGTCTTTTGAGGCTGTGGGGATGTCTAGGGGAAGAGGAAGCTTCCCCAAACCTGGCAAACTACATAAAGACTTGTATTGACTCTGCACCCATCATTTCTAGTTCATGTATAAAAATCCCTCCTTCCAACTTTGTGTGACATTTAGATACAGTTGTTAGAATAATTGTGTCTGGCTTGCTTCGTGTTTCAGATGTTTTTCATCTGGTCTCTTAAAAGATGTATTTTCTGTGAAAAGAGCAGAGTGACAGAAGTAACTGTTGAAGGAACTAATTCCCAAATAGCATATTCCAAACCCTGGAAGATTTTCTTATTCCGTAAAAATCCTGTCATTATCCAGAAGACAGCTACTGAAAAAAGAAAGTACATGTTTTTATATTTTCTCCTTTACATGTGAAAGTGAAAGATGGCTTCTACAGCTTTAAAAAGGGGCTACTATCATGAATCTGAAGAGTGGCAGGAGCCTGGCCTTGTTCCCGAGCTGAGGCTGAATCACGTTGTGAGCACAGTGTGAGGTGCCGCCAAAGGCAGGAGGCTGGAGCAGAGGTTGTTTTGTAGGGCTGGACATTGGTGTTTCTCCTTGATGTGGTTCATAACCTCTTCAGAAGGCAGGAGCATCATTCTGGAACTTACTGCTCACGAGTTTGTTATTAGTGCTCCTGTTATGCAAGCTTCCCTTTTCCAAAGCTCTGCCTGCTTCAATCCAGCCAGACTGCCTCTGGAACTCACCTTGCAAGCCTGCCTGCACCCAGAGAGAGGGAGGGAATGAGACACAGGCAAGTGTGGTGGGGCAGCCCTAGAGGAGAGCAAAACAACTCCAATGGCCCCGTTCCTGCTCCCCCTGTGTGTTCCTTGGCTTGCAGGGACATAAATTGTCTCAGCCCAGGTGTGTTGCTGACATGGTTAAAGACTGCTCAGCCTTCTGCAGTGAAATAAATCTATCACCTGTTGCAGCCCTTTCCCTGCTGCTCTACAATGTGATGTTGAAGTTATCAACATCACATTCATATTTCCTCCTTTTCTACAGATCTTTTCTCAGACCTTCCGTAGAACTATTTGGCATAACCCCTCCTTGGATGCTCACACCCACCAGTGCCATCACCACAGGAGAAACCTTGACACAAGTCACCAGTGACTAACGCCACTCTGTCTGAAGGATCTGAGTAAAAATTCTGCCTTGAACTCATCTGCAGAGTCACAGGCACTGTCTAGACTTCCCTTGCTGCCACATTCTGATATCCCTGCTTTGAAACTTTGACCCATTAACATTCAACACTTGTTCCTGCCTGTTATTGTTTTCTGTTCCTTCTTTGTGAAATGGTAAGATGGGACTTCTTGTTCTAAAGAACTTCTTAAGAATTTTTTTAAGAACTTGTTTAGAACTTTTTGTTCTAAACTAAACCTGAACAACTTCTGGTACTCCTTTTTTTTCCATAGAGAGACTAGAAATCAAGTAATTGAAAAATACTAAGTGGCCATAGCAATTTTTGTATAGATTTCCACTAGGAGAGGATATAGCGAGTCTCATGAAGACAGTTCTACAGTATTGGTGATATTAATTCATTGACAGGGAAGGAAAAGGCTCCAGTTATTTAAAAGCATTTCTCCTTTGAAAGACAAAAAAGACAATGGCTCTTGTAGCTGAGACAAAGAAATACAAATTAATCAAGATGACCATGAGCCTTTAAGCCCATGTGGGAACTGTGTGTACAACACAGAAAACCCAGCATTCCTTCTCTAGCCAGATTTTATAGTGAGAAAACTCTTATATTTGTTTTGCTGTTTTTTCCAGATCCATCATTTGAGTAGCAAAGGCTGTGTGGGGCTTGTGGAGTAGGTGATGATTTTACAGTGATGGCAAAGAAAACGAGTTTGTCCCTAGTAGAACTCTGGATGATATCAATGCTAATAAACTACAGCATTATTTATGATAAAGCTGACACAAATACCAAAAAGCTCTGTTACATTTGTTTTAAAGGCCATACCACTATAAAAACTCCAAAAGTACATTATGAAATACCAGGTACCTTTCAGCATTTTACCAACCAAACAAGCAGCTGTTTTTTATTGCAGAACACAATAGTATTTGTGAGCAAAAAACCATATTTGTCTAATGTAAGGTATTTATATTATTAAGGAGTGGGTTTGTTTTGGTTTTAATCTGATAAAACAGAGTATTTCTATTTAATGTTGCTGGTTTTTTCAGACTGCCTAACTTAAGACAAAGAAAGTATCATCCATATTCCTTAACAGGTCTGTATTACTTTGCAGATCTAGTGAAACTGATTCAATTTGCTGTAAGGACCAAATGCAACCAAAATACGTGGGAATTTTTCTTCATTTCAAGAACATGGAATTTGTTCTTCTACATACATCTTTTTCTTCCTACTTATTTGTAATTAGAATGAAACAGTGTTCTGCTGTCAGTGGACCCCAGATAGCTTGAAGAGAATACATTTTTAGCTGTTTACATTACTCATAAATTACTAAACTTCAGCCTCATATAACAGTAATCTTTATGTGGCATCCCTATTCCTAATTCTTTATTTAGAGCTGAAATGCAGTTCTTAATTTAGGGACTCACTTATATCAACAAGCATAAAAGCAAATGACTTGATGGAGTCAGTGTGTCACTTCCAATTATTTTAAGTGAACTTTTTTTTTCAATTGCTGCTAAATGTATGACCATATAAAATTGACCCTTTTCAATCAGGATCACGTAAGTCCAGTTGTCTGGTCCTGATGCCATTTCTAACTACATATTTAATTTTAAAATAAAAGAAGTCTAAAGGCTCTCAGATATACAATAAAGTGGATCCATAGTGGGGATCATGCAGCCTTAAACCTTCAAATCCTGGCATACCTGTATCCCTGGTGACTACTTGTATTATTGTTATCTTTGCACCTCTGGGTTCTGGTCTGTCATTGAAGTCCAACTCATAGTCCATGACGGAAAAGCAAAAATTAGATAAGGCCTGCCAGGCACATATTCTGTATCCAAATACAGTAATTGGTGGTAAATACATGGATCAGGAAGAGGCTTTCTGAGTCCATACCCAGAGCAAGTTGATATAGGTAATTTTCTACAGAAAACTAATTAGTCTAAGTTTGCAGTTCCTTAGTCCACATGACAATTCTGTTCCTGTTAGGAGGCCTCCCTACTATCTCTCAAATATACATTAGAACAACTATAAATTTATTATTGCCTATCTCACTTCTTCTTGTAATGTTGACCTTTCTTTTCAGTTAATCTTTTTTATTTAAACCACTGGTGGTTTTTTCAACCAGTCAGTTCCTTGCCTTTTTAATGCCGTTATTTTATTTTGCTTTTTAAAGAGCTGTGATTGCTAATCAACATTCATTAACTTCTTTCCCTGTGTTCTCATGATGTATTCAGTTTCTCACAGGAAAAATGGCTGGCTGTTCAGATTTTGGAGGCTATGAAGCTTTTAAATATTCATGGTGATTATTTAGCACTTCTGCTGTTTATCATACAGAGACTCACTATAATATATTTTGTGAAACATCTTTACATGGAAAAGTGGGGTCATCATACAAGGAATACTTAATCTAAGTATAAAATAAATAAGCTAGCAGTATCTTTACTATTTTTTACTCTAAAAGAACTAAAGGTCTTGACGTTTCTTTTGTTGATGGTTTCTCAAATGTTCTCAAATCTTTTTAGCACCTTGACTGATCCATCCCTCCCTTAGGTGCCTCAAAGAAGTTGCTCTAATACTGACAGTTCAAAATACCTTTTTTCATCTTTTCTACTTCTATGTGTAGTTTCCAGCCAAGTCAGTCTCTTACTTGCAGCTAGAAGAAAAATAAAAGCCAGCCTGTCATTTAAAAATGCACCAGTCAACACAGTTTCTGTAAACCATTTCAGATTTACTGGCAGTATTGTATAAGAAATGCTTTACATTAAACACTGTAGCTGTTCTGAGACCAGGCACTGTTTAGTTACAGCCATATGACAGTTACCAAAAAAGAATCAACTACTTCAGCCCTAACAAAACATTCTGCCTTCTCCCTTTCTAGGGAATCAAAAAACCTTTTACTGAAGTAATTAAAGCCAACATTGGAGATGCACATGCAATGGGACAGAGACCAATCACCTTCCTCCGTCAGGTAAGACTACTATAAAATATTATTATTCCTTTTTTATTAGAATTCCTTAAAAGCTGTCTAATATTTGTTTGATATATCTCATTAGTATAAACAATCCCCTAGATGTAATTAGACTTAAAATAATTCTTTTGTAAAGAATTAAAAATATTAATTTCTGAGCTGAAGTCCTATTGCTTGCTGATTGTCCTCTTTTAACACAGTAGCTTTCCTTAGTTTTCATGTTATTCCCCACCCACACTTTTTCCTGCCACTTCTATTTTATCAGTCAGCACATTCATTATCAATAATTCTCTTCAAGAAAGGAAGTGGTTGTCTTTAAAGAAAAAAGCAGAAGCCTTTCTTCATCTGAGAGTATACTTTGAGATCTGCACGTAGCTGGGTTCAACTACTTGTACTGTGTCTCATTTTGCACATTTTGCCTCTGGGCAAGCTAATTGGTAGGTTAACTTTTAGTAAGGATTACAACGGAATTCCTATTTGTATATTATTCCTAAAACACAAATAAAGTTAAAATTAGTGTTATCCTGTTTACTGAGCTTTCCTTACACACTCATGTAAAATCCCCAGTCTATAATAATGTAAATTCAGAGAGTTCCAGGACAAACTGAAGCCTTATCAAACTGAGGGTCCAGGTGATGAGATTATAAAATTGAGCCATGCAGCCAACTAGGGAGACCTGAGCTTCTTACAAATTATTCAGATATGTTACGGCTTATTCAAATGTTATTAAATAAAATGGGAAATCCTTTCTCCCCATGACTGTGTGCACACACAGATTAATTCATTGTCATTGTCCCACAAGATGACAACAGCCTATCCATATTACACCAGGTAAGCATAAAGATGAGAGAGACTTGAATAAATTAGGCTGATCTCAAGAGAGACCTCTCAATTCTTTGTGTCTTACTTTCCTTCATGAACTTAATTCTGCTGGGTCGTGTTTCTACTTTTACTATGTTCTATATCACCACTTCTTTTTTTAATTAAATATTTCCTATGAATTCAAATTAGTAAAAACCAGAACTTATTTTGGGGAAGGATTAATAGAACATGCAACTAGGACTTCACAATTTGATTGTATTTCTCAATTCTGCTCCATATTTTAGACTTGATTTCTTGTCAATAAAGTGGGCTAGTAATACACAAAGAGTGGAGGATAGAGCTGCTTAGAGATAACAGGAATAATTAACTGTGCTTTACTGTGTTTGCACTATGCTGAGTTCACTTGGACTCCAATCTTCACTGTCTGTAGTACAAATAGTTAATAATTCTAGAACTGTTTTCATCAGCATAACTTGGAACGTGATAAGATCTCTTTTGTGAGCACAACCCCTAAAAAAACAACTGCAAACACTTCATCAATAACCTGTGTTTTAAATTAGCCAGCGTTTGTGATCCTCATTTCCAAGGAAAGTTAACAGTAATATCCTTGACTTAAAATAGCCACTGAAAAGTGGCCAATTTACATTTTCTTGGCACTGCAGGTAGTGGCACTGTGTACATACCCAAACCTGTTGGACAGCCCAAGCTTTCCAGAAGACGCCAAAAAGCGAGCGAGACGGATCTTGCAGGGCTGTGGAGGAAACAGCTTAGGTAAGGCTCTGGTCCAGTTGCTCCAGTTGGTATTAGAAACAACAAAGATGGTTTCAATATCTGCAGCTGATGGGGACAGGTTTGCAGTGTGACCTCTGGGTGGTGACCAGTGGTGCAGACTTTTGGTGGGACTTGTCACAGAGGAGAAGGTGAGGGTTATACATCTGTGGAGCCCTCACAACAATAACATCTAGGCATAACTCTAAACAGAATGCTGAGTTTTTTTTGTACTAGGAAAGTGGCAGAGAGTACTAGTGAGGCTCTGTGTTGTCAGAATGGCATCTCTTAATCTGGGGCTCTGTGTCTCCTGCTAAGACTGGGTGGAGTGTTTAGAGTTTTACCCTCTGCAGATGTTTCTGTGCCCAGGAGTCTACTGTCCCTGTAATGCTGGTATAAACAAACAATAGATGCCCATCTCAGCTGATCCAGTGTGCGCTCCTGGACCTTAATTTTGAACCATCGGTCCAAGTATGTTTTCTGGGGTATCAGAAATTCAGGTACCAAGGTGATAATCCTCTGCAGAAGAAAAGCTACACTGCTGAAAGGTGGTAGTTTTTTACCTAGCTGAGATAGTTCTAACTGAAGGTGTCAAAGCTCTATTTCTCCAAGGTAAAATAACTCTTGAAAGAACTACAGAGCTCTGTTCTTCAACCACTGTTCTTATAAGAGTACACATGCAATATCCACATAAGCAAGTACAAATTTCACATATTCAGTAGAGAAGAAATGGAAGAGATAATTTCTTTCTCATCTAGCGACTGTGCTGCCTACCTGTACCTGGCAAATGCCATTAGAATTTCCACTGTGCAGATAGTGCTACAGCTGCTGGGTGCAGAAAAGAATCTGGCACGCTTAACTTCTTTCAAGTAGGCAAACAGTGACATTTCAGAAGACTTATCACAGTAATTGGCATATTTTTTAATCTTTGTGATTACAGTGCTTATTTGCACTGGCATATTTTGAGAGTAGGTGCTGTGAAACTTAATAAAATAAACAAAACATAAACAGTGATTGCATTAGCAGTATTTCGACCTTGGACTATTCCAAATAACACAGCCTCATACAGAATGTATTTTGTCTTTGCCTTCTTTGTATTGGTTTGTCTTTTAATGTAGAACATTAAAAATATATTTCAAAACTGAGAAGTTCCTCTAGCTCAACAAATTCCTTTCCTGTCTTACTTTGGAACAATAAACCCACATAGTACTGTTGACACATAAGAGTTACTGGGGATACATTTGAATTTTGACTCAGTCTTTCTTTGTAGTGATTCTCAAATTCAGGGACATGGAAGGAGTCCTCAGAATGATGAATATTGGCCTCTTGGTGCTCCCTTCCCCTTAAGGGTGTGGTGGTGTGGGACACCACAGCCCCAAGTTGAAGTAAAGTGCAAGAAATTCAGCCTTGCATAATATTTCAGAAATATGTTCCTTTTTTCAGAAGATCACATATTTCTCATAATTTCTGTTAGCTCAGTAGATTCTGAGGAAGTAGGCCTGAAACAGTTGCAATATTCAAAAAAGATGATAATTCTGAATACACCCTGTTAATTTCAGTGGATAAATTGAGGTTCTCTAAGTAACTGGAGTCTAAATGCTTATCTTGAAATTATATATGCCAAAAACAACTGTACCTCTCAATTCCTGACAACTAAAACCACTGCAGACCTTACTGATCTGCTGTACTGGTTTCTGCCTGCTCTCCACCCTCCCTGCCTCCAGTATGGTGTGTCAGCCCTTCTCTTGGCCTCTGGAGTTTATCAGCCTTTGTACAACATCCCAAAACACACAGCTGGAGGCACAGGGATGTGCACCTGAATGGAAGTCACACACTGTTGATAGTCTGACAACTTACTGCTGTTCTCTTCATGGCTGAGAAGGAGAAATTGCCTTTCTTGTGAAAAAAAGCAAAGATAAAGAACTGATCCCTGGGTGTAGCTTTAAGAGCTGCATTGTGTTGTAACAAAACCTTACTTTTCAACGAATTTGTCAATTCACCACAAAGGTGAAATCCCTACATATGGTCAAAGCCATTTGAAGCTTTGCACCCACATCTATAGCAGCCTATTTAAATGTATTAACTGCAAAGTTAATATGAATGTCTTTACCTCTGGAAATGAACTAGAATAGCCTCACTTCCAATGAGCATTCATTTGGCAAAACCCTACTCGTGGTTTTGAGTGTCGCTACTCCCAGGCCATGTGTCCTCAACTTCTCTTGTGTCCAAACACTCTGGGATTCTACTGACACCACTTACTTTGCATGTGGGATAAGTGGCATATCTTTCCAGGCATTTGAGAAATTTACCCCTCTCCTATATATAAAGTTACATAATATATGGAGCTTTTTGTGTTGGGTTTACTTATTTGCAACCCACAGTGCAAACACACAGGTTCTAGTCAAAGCCATCGAGTGCAATTAAGTATAGAAGTACAGTGCAATTAAGTGTTCTGTATATCCTCAGTCGTAGGACTCAGCACCCAATGGAATACAAGACAGAATGACAGCTTAGGTTTGTTCTCCTCCTTTAACAGCATCCTCCTAACTGTGCTCAAAGACTCATGTACAGACCCAAAATAACTTCTAGTCCTGTAAAAGTAAACATTTAGGACATCAGGGGAACCTTGTGCCCTGAATTACTATTTTGTCCCATGCAATTGTGCAGTACTTGCAAAGGTTCTTTGTCTTTTTAAATCATGCTTTCACAGAATTACTACCAGGCAGACTACTAGCAGATAACTGAGTGATAAGAGTTAAGTCAGGCACAATTATTCCACTCCACGCAACAAGCAAAGAAGATTCTGCAGCTTCCTGACAGCATTCTAAAATAGATGTACACTTGTCACTTCTTTGTCCATCAGTCCTAGGCTTCATAGCTTGAATCCATTCCTCACCTTGACCTAGGCTTATTTTTACTCTTTATTTGCTGCACGTACTCAGCAGCGATGCACGCAGGCATCTAACATCTCATTTTATTTAAGATTATTAGTTGTGCTCTGTAAACTGCACATGAGATTGGGGTGATTCTAGACATTTCTGCTGAAAAGTGGTTGTGGGAGCTGCTGTGGGGGAAGGAGAGAAGCAGTTTAGGATTTTTTTGGTTTCAGACTGGGCGAGAAAATGATATGTTATTTTTATATTGCAAATAAAACCCTTAGATTTGTCATGGATTAGAAGAAGTTACTTCCCTTTCTATTGCACGTACAACCTCTGTTTCTTGTTCCCATTACTTAACTAGGAGTTTATTTACATTCAGAAGTGCTTCCAACGTAAAGAAAGCAACCAAAAGATAGTAAAAATGGGATTGCTGTCCCAGTTTGCAAAATAAGGTTGAAATCATGCTTTTTTCCAATCCAGTATGTTATTTTTGTGTTTTATTGATACTTATTTTATTTGTCTAATTCCAAATTGACTCTTTTGCTCTATGAACAAACCAGCTCCCTTCCCTTCTCCATGGAAAAAAAGCAAACCCATACTGGGGATCCATATAAATATGGCTCATCTATACAGACTGCTCCATACAATACTAGCTCAGGAGTTCTGCTATCAAGTAGAAAATCTGATGTACATTGTATTCAATTCTCATCTCATTCTCTGTTTTTCACAGGATCCTACACTGCCAGTCAAGGTATAAATTGTATCCGTGAAGATGTTGCTTCGTATATTGAAAGAAGAGATGGAGGGGTTCCTGCAGATCCAGATAATATTTATCTCACCACTGGGGCAAGTGATGGCATTTCTGTAAGTGTTAAAATTAATCCTGTCCCTTCCTGGTACAAACTGTAGTTTAGCCGTTTCCTCTGGAAATGCAGATCCCTGTTGAACCTCTGGTCTCACAAAGTCTCGGGAGTTTCATCTGGCAGATACTGAAGCCCTGTTCAATGAATATCCAATACACCCCCCGTGTGGATATCAGGGGCCAGCAGAAGCAGGTGCAAGGTCTCCTAATATACATTAAATTGTACCTTTCTGTAAAGGTAGTATGAACTACATGTTCCTAAATGTAAATTTAGAAGATTCAGACCATTCAGACTAAATAATTATTGTCTTCAGTGGTTAAGACACAAAAACACTGAAGATTAGAGGGTATCAGTCAGTGGCAGAGGGAAGAGGGAATGACCTTACAGGTGAGAAGTCTCAGCAGCTCTTCTTCCATGTAAACTGCTAGTTCAGATCAATGCCAGTGAAAATCCCAGAGATCTATTTCTGTAGCCAGTTTGTTTGGGGAAAACGTCAGGTTTTGTGTTCAACCAAGGTTCAAAAATTGTCCTCTGTTAAGACAGGAATAAGTGTCTCTACCAGATTGCTCCTTTACACAGACACGTTTACTGATATTACAGCATCAGTTCTTGGCTTTTCTGAAGGCTTGAGAGCGTGTTGGTGAAGGTGGTTTTTTAAATGACATCTAGTGGCAGAGCTCAGAATGACAGTGATCCGGCAGGAGCAGCTCTCCAGAGGTCTGCAGTCCATTGGCTTTCCAGAGTTTCTGACACTGGCAGCTTGTCAGGAATGGCAGCGCAGCACATCGACTCTGCACAATGCTGATTTAATTTCACCACTGACGTACAGTCAGCACTACAACGAGTCTCATTATTTGGCCCTTCAAAAGATAACTATTGTTTCACACCTCAGGGGACAGAGGGTGTTAAGGAGTTTTTAAATATGCATTTGGTCCTGATTATACATTTTGGATGCCTGGTATTTTTAAACAAGTGGTGGGTACAAAATTATGTTGATTATAAATCATTAGCTTAGCAGCTGAGTATGTGATGAGAGGCACAGAATAGCAGATTTTGTACTAGAACCACCAAGAAACTAAAGGATACTGCTGCTGAGAGAAAAGATATTTTTGGGTTTAGATGCCAATTACATGCTGATGAGGATGCTTGCTGTGATTGCACCTGTACTTCAGAGTTCTCCCTTGGTTATAAAGGCAAGAAATCTCTTTACTTCCTGCACCTCATGTACTGTTTTATTTAATTCACATGTACAAAGGCTCCACCTCACACAGCCACTGGGCACAGGGAAATCCTCTGGACTGACCTTAGCACAAACATTGCCTTTCTGTCTGTATCTTCTGGGCATAAACTACATAGGATTATATTTCCACCCCGAGACATGCAGACTTTTGGTCTGTTTTGTTACTTGAAAATCAAAACATAATTGCTCCTAATGTAAAGCAGGTTTCTCTGTTGCAAGGGAGAATGTGCACAGGCCCCAATTCTAATTTCTGGTTTTATTTATTGGTCTCTTGTGGTTAATGAGATAAAACGAATGGAAGGCAATGAGCAAGAACTAGCTGAAGCTTCTTTGCTTACAACAGGGCACAGCAGAAAAATCATGATCTTGATATTCCTGTTTCCAGCTTACTTGATCAGGCACAATCTTTGGAAGCTATAACATGAGAGGATTCCATTATGCTTATGCCATCCTCACTCAGCCAGCAACAACTTGAAAAAAATAAATGCTCTTTGACTATCTGCTTCTAGAACAGAAATCCACCTTAACTCTAGACTTTTTTAGGAAGAAAGTTTAGTAACTTATTCCAGAGTATGCTATTAATTCTGGTCTGTGACCTTTTTTTTTAATTTTTTAAATTTTTTTTCATTCCTCCTTTCTCCCCAGGCAATTTTAAAGATCCTGATCTCAGGAGGTGGAAAATCCCGAACAGGAGTGATGATTCCTATACCCCAGTATCCCTTATATTCAGCAGCCATATCTGAACTGGATGCTGTCCAGGTGAACTACTATTTGGATGAAGAAAATTGCTGGGCTCTAAATGTGAACGAACTTCGCCGTGCCTTGAATGAAGCTAAGGCATACTGCAATCCAAAAGTCCTCTGTATCATCAACCCTGGAAATCCCACAGGTCTGTAGGAATTTTGTTTAATGAAGGAGTTTTGAGACCATTTTCTTTACTTTTTTATTCATTTGACATTGCAGCCGAATCCTAAGTACATGTCAAATATGTAAAGCTGAACTGCAGAGATCAGTGCTCTAAGTAGGGCAGTATGCTGTACTTTTAGAAACACGTTTTCAGGATCATGGAACTCCAGAAAGGAGGGAGCAGGGTCACTTCACTGAATCCCAGTTGAAGCCACTGCTTCCACTGAAGTTTTCCAGACTTGTGGAATGACTTTCAGTCACTTTTGGTCTCTGTGAAAGATCTTGCCTGAGAGGCAATGACTGTAATAACTCTGAACTCAGTGGCAACCACTGCCTCCCTCAGAATTTAGTTTTTTGAGTAGTTGAGGTTGATTGGTGAGAAACTGGCTCCCACCGAACCATCATGCATGTGAGCATTTACAATGATTAGCTGTACACAGAGTACTGTTAATAAGTCATTGATAGATTACTGCATCTCACACTTCCTTTGCTTGAGATGGACTAAATTACTTTGCACCATAATTCCTCCAAAAATGCTCCTTAATTTCATACTTTGGGAACTGAATTCTAAAGCTCAATAGCACATTTCTGAAGAAGAAGGATATCTTCTTGAAAAGTTGGTAGTCTAAGTAGGTCTGGTTGAAAAGATTTGTGTGTGTATGCTCCACTAACTTTCTTCTTGCTTTAAAAATCAAACTATAGGACAGGTGCAAAACAGAAAGTGCATTGAAGATATGATACACTTTGCTTGGGAAGAGAAACTTTTTCTTCTGGCTGATGAGGTAATGGAATAATCTGGTCTCTCAAAAGCACAGCTAAGAGTATTCATATGAGGTATAATTTTGTTCCATTTGCAGTATTGGTATTTTTTAAGTACAGGGAACAGACTCTCTGTTATCATATTAAGACAGGAACAGACATGCAAGATTCTTAGTATCAAAGGATCAGTATAACAGGTGGCCTGATCTGGGTTTGAACCAGAGAGAAAGTGTAGGGGACACAAGGAAGAACTTCACTGGAACTGATCTAAAAACCTATGTGGTGCTCAGACCACTCAAATGAAAGAAACAGAAGGAATATCAATTTAAAGATACAAGTTAATGGTTAAATCATACAAAGAAGCTCACTGTTCTTCCAAAGAGCTAGACTTTCAATGTGGTCACATCAGATAAAAAGTATCATTACAGTAACTATTACTTAACAAAGAACCTTGTGTCTTCTAACAGCTTTTAAGTTTTGAGTGTAAGCACTGTTTCTTCAGTTCAGATCTGCCTCTCTAAAAGGCCGTGTTTTATCCTTAGTTGGGGGAACAGAGCACATTAATGTCTTCTGACTGTTCAGGTTTACCAGGACAATGTGTACTCTGAAGGATGCCAGTTTCATTCTTTCAAAAAGATTCTGTATGAGATGGGACCCGAGTACTATAACAATGTTGAGCTGGCCTCTTTTCACTCCACCTCTAAGGGATACATGGGCGAGTAAGTCTGATTTAGTTTTTTTTCTATTTCATCTTCCTCATTAATCTGGTTGGACAGCCCTTTCATGTTACTGACCTGAAGGTAATCCACCGTAATTAATCCTCTATTAATTTTAACTAAAGACTATTAAGAAAAGAAAAACAAGCACAGAGTAATGGATTAACTCAGTGGTTTTCAAAGTACCAAATAATAAGCGTATTTATTTCAGACACCTAATGCCTCAGTCCCACAAAGGTGAAATCCTACAGTCCCAATCTGGACTTGTGATAAAGGAAAATTGGCCTCCAACATTCAAGGGAACAGCTCAATAATCACGGGGAGGTTTGATATTACAAATGTTTGGGTTTGGTTGTTTTGGGGAGGAGGAGATGGAAGAAAAATAATTTTTAAACTAAATGTATGCTGCTACAGCTCTTATTCTGAAGACTAAAGATCCATGTTAATTGTTAACTTGCCTAACAGGGAAGCTGCATGTCCACCTTTATCTCTGTATGGGATCCTAGGACTTAATGACATGTCATGTAGCTCCATCCTAAACCATTATCAGTGTGGCAGCTGTTTCAACAGCCTGCATGTTACCTGTTGTAAGATTCCCATTAATTGTCTTTCCACTTCTGCAGTCATTTTCATTGCTTTTGTAGTATTTATACACTTGAGGTTAACCAATCTCTTCTGTTCGCTTTGTCACAGATGTGGCTACAGAGGAGGTTACATGGAGGTCATTAACTTGCACCCAGAAATTAAAGGACAGCTCGTTAAGCTGCTTTCTGTTCGCCTTTGTCCTCCAGTCTCGGGACAAGCGGCCATGGATATTGTGGTGAATCCTCCAGTACCTGGAGAAGAATCTTACGCACAGTTCATAAAGGTCAGCAATGACGTGCTTTGTGCATTTCCCAAACCTATCCTAAGTACTGGGAACTCAAATGATGTACAGAGAGCAGTCTTCTTTCCTTTCTCCTTGGACAGTCCTGTATTAACACCAATTTACAGAACTATGCAGTCTATTTAAAATTAACTCAGTATGATATTTAAAAATACCGGGAAGGCATTATCAAATCAGCTTTCTTGCTGATAAATTAAACCTTTTTCCTGTGTTTAATATGACAAAAGGTTTACTAAATAAGATTTGCTGTTACTAAAATCTAAACAGGAATGTAAGTTTAAATAAAGTTATAAAATCAGCCTTTTTCATGAATATCCAATGCCTCTATATACTGAGCAACATGACAATCTGTATGAAGTATACATATAGTTTCTCACTTGTAAAAATGAATCAGAGTCTGGTTTAAGATAGTACATTATCAAGTCAAATCAAAGGTTCAGGTAATGTGGTCTCTAAAAATAGCCAGGAGTGGATGCTCAGAAAGAAGGCTGTAAGAAGAGGGCACACAGATGGACACTTCTGCAGGTTATTGTCTGTCAATAACCTTTTGTAATTGTATCCTGCTAAAGCCTTTTTGCATTGCTGTCTTTAAGAGCACAACTGGAATTTGGAACATGATTTGGTCTAACAGCTCAGCAAAGCCCTATCAGTGTTTCATTTGGGGAAGGCCTTTTGAAACATCATAGTTCCCTCTGGTGTTTTTATTGCCACTTCAAATATGTCCAACTGAACACCTTCCTTTTAAACAGGAGAAGGAGTCAGTTTTGAACAATCTTGCCAAAAAAGCCAAACTAACAGAAGACATGTTTAACAAGATCCCAGGAGTTCAGTGCAATCCCCTTCAAGGAGCTATGTACGCTTTCCCACGGATCTTTATTCCCTCCAAAGCCATTGAGGAAGCCAAGGTCAGTCAGTCATTCTTACCCCAATCCATTTTAACCTCCTCTCACCTGTCCCTGCCACTTCTGATGATGAACTTTGATTCCAGAGATGAAGTACAAAAGCAGTATTTCATGGGCTGTGTATGATCTTAAATATAACATGACCTTTATTTTAAGAAAGGGGAACAAACCAGATCATTTCATCCCAGTGCTAAGGCTCCCAGATTGAGTGTCCCATCCAGCAGGATTGGGAAAGAGGGCTGGATGTTTCCTTACAAATTTCACCTTTTTGCCTTTGGGACAGTAACCTATATTAAGAAAGATAAGTCTTTCTATTCCTAAGTAGAGTTCTAAAACCTAATTTGTACTATTCATTTTTTAAAGGGAATTTTATTAGCACAGCTGAGATCAAAAATAGGGCTGTTTTTCAGCTGCTTATTTGATTAGGTATATAACCTGTATATATTTAAGAACTTTTCATAGTTATTAATCAGGGAACTTCCTAGGCAGCAGATTATTCAGGGGAAAAAAATAGTAACTGCCAACAGAACTGGAACACACAGTTCTCAAATTAATTTAATCTTATCAAATGTCAGTGCCTTAGATTTTTCCAAGTACGACTTTGAGACTTTTGACAAAAAGTTGCAAACAAGTCAAGGAGAATAACAAAATTACCTAAACCCTTTCTTTTGAAGTGAATATTTTGTGTAAGTACTTCAGCCCTGTTTCTCCATAAAGTACTGTTATTTAATTCAGTGTGAACTGTCCCACCAGCAATTGTTCCTCATCTTATTTAGTAAATTGAATAAGAAACTAATAATTTAAGGTTTAAGGAAAAAAAAAAGCCATAATGAAATTCTATATATTAGGAATATTTTTGTTTCAATAATAGGCTCATAAAATGGCACCTGATATGTTCTACTGCATGAAACTTCTGGAAGAGACTGGAATATGTGTTGTACCTGGAAGTGGATTTGGCCAAAGAGAAGGAACCTACCATTTCAGGTACAGTTTCTGTTTCTTTAAAAGCAAGTTAGCAGCAATAAGCAAAGTATCATCCCCGTTCTTTCTCTTCTAATTAAATACAAGGATTTTATTTCAGTTTATGTTGTTTCAGTTGGACAGTTTCTGTGGACTGACAGCAAGGTCAAAGACCTGGTCTGCAAGATCAGCTATTTGAGTTTTTATGGTGTTTTCACAGTTTGCTGATATAATTTTTTTTTTTTTTTTTTACACACTGGCACATGAATGCCTTCTCCAGGAATACAAACAATAGTAACAGTTTAGACTTTAATCTTAAAGTTGGCTATGGAATTACAAAAATTGCCCTGCATACTTCTGGGAGGAGGGGGGTTAAACTGTGTCTCCATGTGGAGAAACTGCATGAAAGATGCAGTATCTTCCCTATAAATCTGCTCCTTAAACACTCTGTACAACTTTACCAAAACAAGATGTTCAACTAAATAATCTAATACCAAAACTGTGTTGCTTTTGCTTCCAGCAAACAGAGCTTTGCTCCAGCCGAGCCACTGATAGCTAGAATTTATCATGGAATTTAGTCTTCTTCAGTCTGAAACAACACAACAGAGGGTATCTTTAGCCTTGACAGTTCTGCAACACAGCCAGCTGGGTTAGATCCTTGGGTACACACAGCTCCAGGGAAAACCCTAGAGTCCATTCCTGCACCAGTGTGGGAAAACCATTTCATTCTGTGAGTCTTGCATACAGCCTGGCACCCACACCCCATGGGATTTTCAGATTATGAAGAAGAAGGTAAAAAGGGGCTTAAACCTGAAGAGTGAGATGTTGCATTGTTTTAATGCTTCTAAATTCAGTTTTCCATTAAAGAAGAATGTGTATTTACTCATAACTGACAACTCTTAAAGCTCAAAACCTGGGTATAATTTGGCATAACTGCCCAACAATGGAAACTGAGTTGCTGTTATTTCTTACTGATAACCTTCTATACCACTCAACAGAAAAAAACAGTTCTTGAATTCCTATATTCTAACCAATTGAAACAAATTGCTCTAGTTTAATAGGATAGTCCAATTAAAGTATAAATGCAGAAAATGAGAGAATCACATCAAACAGATATTAAACTTAACATGTTACTTCCTGTGCCTTGAGATTAATCAAGATCTGTAGAAAGATCACAGCTTCGTTGGTTCTGAAGATAATGTAGGTTGGGGTTTTTTATTTCTTTAAATATTATTTTTCAGAATGACCATTCTTCCTCCAGTAGAGAAGCTGAAGATCCTACTGGAGAAAGTGAAAGACTTCCACATAAAGTTTCTTGAAAAATATGCATGAAACTACTGTGGCTTTTTCCCCCTCATCCCCTCCCCTTCGAGGCAAATGCAGACAATGAACAATGATGTGCTGAGAATGTGCTGTTTATCTAATTTAACTAAATTCAAAATAGATTGAACCAGACTCAGATACCGCTACAACTTATTGGACTATTAAAGTTATGTCTGGTGTAGAAGACATTGGTACACCAACTTTTTTTTTAAGGGGAAGGGGAAGAATGTGAAGAAAGCGGTGAGAAGAAAAGAGTCAGTAAATGTTTTTGTGCCTTGATTGGAAGTTACATTTGTGAACTTTTGGGGAAGGAAACTGCTCATTAAAATTACTACTGTCATGTGGGATTTTTTACAAAACAGAAATGCCAAGATCAATTGTTTAGATAGGAATGTGTTTCCCATCTTAAAATTCTACTACACAAAAATCCAAACCCCTACATTATAGGTATTGCTTGGTATAATTTTTGTTGTTTTTTTAAAATCTGAAGTGTTCTCCAAACCTGATTAAGCATATAGGGACAGCAAGTTTATTTTAAAAAATCTTCAGCAGATGTGTGCAGACACTTTTGAAATTCTTGCCAAAAGAAATCCTGTCATCCCAGCATAACTGGAATAGAATACTCAGTTTTGATCAGAGGAGTGAACATGGTGTCTGCTTGAACTCCATCTTTCTGAAACTGAAACATAACGAGGAATACAATCTTCTTCTTCCTGTGCTATTCAACACACAATCCCAGCATAAGAGCCCTGAACACTTCCTGCCGTAACAACTCCAGGAATCTCCTGTTAATTCACATCTTTTATACACATGCAACAGGGTAAGTTACTGTTTCAAAGCAGATGTGAGTACAGCCAATCCTTTCAAGCAGGGTAAAACACAGCCCTTTCAGAACCGCTCTGTCTGTGGGGAACATTTGTTTGGAAACATGACACAGCCCCTCTAGCTGGCCAAAATCCAGCTTGAACTGGCAAGGACTGACACGTTGTTCCCAGGAGAAATGCCGGGGCTGATTTCTAATGAAGGAAGAGGTATTCAAAGGAAAATGTCTTGCACCAAGCATAAAGATAATGATAGTACATTAAATCTTCCACAGTCATGCTGCTGGCTGAACGATCCTGAGTGCTTCTTAAAGCCCAGCTAAACAAGGTGGCTATCTAGGAGTACAGCAAAGTGACTCCAATAATCTCTGCCAGCTTCCCTGCAAAACAAAGGACAGCTTCTGTTTCTCTGGAGCTGGAAGCTGAACACCTTCTGCTAGCTCTGATAAAGGGCTAAAGGAACAGAGCTTTCAGTATTCAGATGTGAAAGCATTAGCATTTTTCAGGCTTAGGCTCAGCATTTACAGTGTTTATTCATTAAGAATATCACATCCAATCTAGTCATTAATTTTAAGTTATTATTTAGAAGTAAACTCATTTTAAACTCTGCTGGCACTTTGTGAGGCTGCTGTTGTAGCTGGTTCAACACCCTGTGCTGATCCACATTACTCAAGCCAAGGGCTAGAGAAACACCACAGAGATAAACTTGTGCCAATTTATCATGTGAGGAAGACAGGAGATGTTGCCAATAACTGTCCTTGCCACAGCAGCCCAGTCTATGACCCAGCATTAGCAGTGGATGAGCTTCTCACAGTTCCTTGCTGAGGTCTGGGAGAAGAATTTATTCTTAGTCACCTGCCAGGGCTCACAGGTTATGGATGAAAATGGCTTGGGCTGCAACACAAAGCTACTGTGGATTGGAGAGAAGAATTTTACTTTTCTCCTCGGCGAAATGCACTTCTGGGAGGACAGCAGACTGAGAACACTTATGCTGCTACTATCCATTGAAAAATACAACCTGTCAGCACTCTCCACTTGACATCCTTAATATGCACTACTAAAACTAATCCAGAAAATAAAATCGTGCTCAGAGGTCAGAATAATGATGTAAAAATAAGACAAACAGCACTTTCCTACTCTAGGAATGTGTCCAAATCAGATCTGGCTTTGGACTCTTAACGCAGTGTAGATTGAAACTAAGACCTAACAATGGGAGTTAGAATATTTTTTATATTTTTGTAACTACAGCTTTTTCATGGGGTAGTATTTGTAATCTAATAAGTCAATAGATTTTATATTTGCCTTGCATTTGCACCTGATACTTCTGGAAAAAAATGTAAAGGTTTACAAGTTTCTAATGATAATTTACAGGTGTGAAAGGCTTTTCGTTTTAAGTCGGGACAGCAATTCTTACACTTTTAAATCAAAATATAATGGCATAAACTGAGTTTTTTCTAAACATTCTATTATGGTGCCTTTTATGTTTCTGACATTATAAGGGATAACAATTTGTTCTTGATGCATCTCATATGGAAGGGTGGTGATTTCTATTGTCCATCCACAATATTTGTATGTATTGTGATAAGTTCAATGTGCATTTTTGTGGAACAATCCTGTAAATCTAAGACAAAAAGGCTTATTTTCCATGTCTTTGAAATAATTCATTAATAACAGACAATCCTTCCTTTCAAATGCATGCTTCTAGGTTTGATCTTCCTACAGGTGCTTCTTATAACAGTACTTCAGATGTATGAGACTTCCAAATAATAAAGCACATGTTAAAAAAACAGTAACACATCTCCATTTTCTATGTCACTGGAGCAACACCAGCTGGATTCCACTATGACATTTAACCCCATGTTCAAACCAGTATTTACTGATATTTAGTACCCATGTACCAGATCATTAATTTCTTCATCACTCCAATTTATGGACTTGAAATTTGTCCAACTTATTACCACAAAACTACTCCCTACCAGTGCAGAACTGTAAATAGAGATGGTCTTAGGCAAGTTTATGCCTGTAATTAATCCTATAATGTAAGGAGCTGTAACCAGGAGTTAAGCAAGCCAGACATCTTTCTTCACAGAGAGGATCAGCCAGTCAGCTGAGGCTGACCAACTGTGGCCTGAAAGCTTTGGTGAGGGGTTTGTTTGGTGTTGTCAGTGCTCTTTTTAAAAAACTTCTTACGTGGCTTGTAGGAGATAATACCTTACAGAGCAACACTATCTTGTCTTTTTGCAGTGACACCTCAGAATTACTTAAGTGGTGTTTGTTTGATAATTTCAAAGAAAGTGGAATTTAGAGATAGGGAAACTAGTCCTGCTTCCCTAAACATATATGCATATGCCAGAACCACTAAAAGTACCCCAAAACCAGGATATTCTGTTCTTTATATCAGGATTCTGAGTGTTTCCTGGAACAGAAACGCTTACCTATTTGTTTGGAGGGGGTTTTGGGAGGG
>VZTX01018097.1:0-71101 GCA_013400915.1 Pardalotus punctatus | reverse complement strand
GGTGGCTCGCGGCCCCTCGGCCCCGGACACCTGCTTGGGCTCGTCCTTGTGCTGTGGCCGTTCGTGGGGAGCGGCGAGGNGCGGGCGGATGGGGCTCCCCGGCTGTAGGTCACGGCTCTGCCGGTGGCCCTGAGCGATATTCCTCTGTGGATCCCTCAGACCCCTGACACGGAGCTACGGGCTTGTTCTGTCCGTGTGTTTACCGCAGACCTTCTTCCTATGGTGCTGCCGTTTTCGCTTGTACCGAGCTTGGCGGGGTTTTTCTTTTTCTGGTTTTGCCTGTGAATCACCGGGACTCCCGTTCCTGGGTGGAGGCTCTTCAGGGCAGACGGTGCTTCCCTGTTTTCCGGTCAGATTAGTCGGATTCTCCCCCCCGGCCCCCCCGAGCCGGTCTCTCTAAATAGTCATGCAGTTCACATTTGTTTCTCTCGTATGTTAGGTAATGCTAACTTCCTTCGATTTCCCTGCTCATTTTCCTGTTTGTCTTAAAAGCACCGACTAAACAATATGTCCTCGCAGTGGTAGGAGTGACTGCTCAGAGATGTATTAGGACTCATAGGTACCAGCTATGTCTTTGATTCATTTTTTGTTGGTGGTGTTTCATTGGGACGTGAAAGCATAACATTGTATTGAGACTGAATTTTGTTAGGGTTGGTTTGGTTTGAATGTGTGCTGAGATTTCCTTCTAGCCATGAGGAGTTGTACAGCTTAAATAGACAAGATGTTGAGGGAGGAGCAGGAGCAATGGGGAGGGAAAGATATGAAGCACAAAGATTAGGTAATTTGGCTGCTCTTCCACACGAAGTATCAAAACTAGGCGTGGAACCCATACTCCCTTTATTTTTGGACCTGTGTCCTTTTCTCAGTTTTTTCTTCCCAGAACATTTATGAATTGTTTGTAAGTCACTCCCTCCATCAGCCTTTGAGGTCTTTCATATTTAGTATAAAAGTAAACTACTGGAAAAGAGAAAACGGTCACTCAAATCTTTATTTCCTTTGATGCTAAATGACTTTTTTTTTCATTAATAAAATACTTGAGATTTGTCCAAATAATATCAATTTGTCATTGAGCTGTAAGGTAAGACAGCAGTATCACTTCTGCACGGAGGATTTTTTTATGCCTTTTCTGGGTCTTTTCTTGAAATGCAGGTAATTTTTCTATTTAAAGGGAAATGTCAAAGTGTTCATTTTTTAAATAAAATTTCCTCTTCTGCTATGAGGACTATGCATGTACCTTACAAAGATGGGGGAACAAAGCATAACATCCCTGGCACTGGTAAAAAGCTTTATTCTCAAAATGAAAAGCTGATTGGACAAATTGCAGGACGTAGTATTAATGTGTTGGTTTTGGGGTTTTTTATTCTGTATTTTCAAAAGACTGAATCAGGTGTGCCAAGTGCAGTACTGCTAAGAGAAATATTTGTCATGATGTGATATTCGACTCATGTAACCTGAATGAGATATTGTAATTTTATATGTAGGTTTTAGGCCAAAGTATGTATACATGGGATGTTATCTCAAATTTACCCAACTGTCCAAATCCTGTCATGGGAAACCCAGTGAACTCCAGGAAATGAAGCTGCTGCTTTCTACTGTGTCTTTGCCCATGTAATTATGACAATGTATTTGGATTACTTTATTGATGGATATTTAGCATTGAATCTTTGAGGCCTCATATGAACCTTTTCCAGTTTCACTGGCATCACTTTTGCTGGGAGGACTTCCTCCTGACTGAAACAATGTGTGCCTGGTGGGTTTGAGTGCGACAGGTTCTTAGGCTGCAACATGTCCTGTATCATCACCTGTGTGAGCAGCAGGAACCAGTGGGAAAGCTACAAAGCCTTTGTTTGTTTTTTCTCCTTCCTTTGAATCGCTTCCCAGTGGATGACAATGAGACTGGTTCAACTTGAACCTTCTCTGTCATTCTAGGCAGGTTTTATAACCTGTCTGAAGACAAACCTGTGACTTTATTTTGCAGGGTTAAGAGTCATGGGTTGTGTTTAAAAGCTATTCAGCCATATTGTGAATGTCCCTCTCATGTCCCATGACAGGTTGCTTTGATTTCCTGTGTGGGGAATGGCAGGTGGTGGTGGGCTCCATTCTCAGCCTTGGCAGTTTTTGCAGTTCACGGTAACACTTGGTCTGATACATATGAATTGAAAACTTGTGAAGAATTTAATGGGCTTTTCGTAGAATGATTGGTAACTGGTTTCAAAATTACTTTAGGATCCCACCGTTTTTCACCTAGCAAGAATGGTTGCTTCTTTGACAATGGGGAAACATTTTTATGTGTGTTGCTTGTAATAGGAAAGATGGGATCCACAGAAAAAGGAGGAAAGTTCCTGAAGCTATTGTAAGGAACTTTACAGAATATTTCATGGAATATACCTATAATAAATTAACTTCTCCTTTGTGGAGAAAGCTGGAATGCTGGAAGTGGTGATGGGCAGGTTCTAGCAAGACTAGATTGGATTCCTTGTGCAAAAATACTCCGGTTTGTGGGAATGCTGTGGAAATTTTCCAGACTGGGTGGCTGGGGAGCTGTCAGGTTCTGAGGGCCCATCTCATGATCAAGATGAACGATGCCACTCTTTTCAAGTGTGGCTCCACAGTGCTTGCAGATGAAGGCGTGCATTGATGAGGTGTTCTATATTCGTCTTGCATTTTTGATGTTATATTTCTAAACTAATGTAATGGTTTTTATCCAAAAATAAGGAGAGGGGGTAAAGGAAATCAGGCTTGAACTGTTTCCCTGGTAGGGTTCCTAGCAATTATTGTGGGAAATATGAAAAACAAGCTGTTGAAGATGCTACTAGCTAAAAATACTTGGACCAACTTAGATTAATTTATTCTGTGAGTGGAAAAAGAGGATACTGATATGTACCATGATAGTTCTGAATTTAAGGTTTGACTTCATACTGGAGGTGAGAACTGGGGCAGATGTGCTGGAGAGGAGCTCTTAGACTGAAGTGCTGGAGTTGTCTTGGGCCTGCAGAGTGTTGATTTTCCCTGAACACATCAGGCTGACATGACTTCCACTGGTAGTGCTGTGTGGCTGAAGGAGGAACATTTGGGCACTGCTGTTCTGCAGTGTTCAGCAGCCAAACACAGCGCATCACAAACTGCCATGGCTGCTTTACTGGGTAAAGTACATGCTTTACATGTACATTCAGGCTCTCAGTTCTGACTTGGGTTTCCATACTTGACCTTAATTCCACTGAGCGTCTGAATCAAGTGTGTGTGTAATGTCAGACAAAGCGTTTTCACCATCTCTGTGCTCTATGAAGTCTTTGAAAATACAAAGAAAAGGGACTCAAAAATACTTTTATTATCCTGTAAAACTTGAGTAAGTGGTAGCATTTTGGCAGGTGTGTTCCATTTCACATTTGTGATGACTGCACATTGAGATGACTGGACTTGGTGCCCACATGAGAACCTTGGGCTTGGTACTGAGTGGATGTCAGTGGCAGGAGGGAGTCCCTGCTGATGGACTCGGTCATGTAGGATCCAGGAGGAGATGATTAGAAGTTGGTATATAGTATCCAGAGATATTCATTTGGAGTATCTAAATATTCATGCAGCTGTATCTGGTGTAGTCAGCTGGCCTCAGATGACAAGTTAAAACTTTGAGATGAAGTAACGATTTTTTGTGTAAAGATGAGCTCTGTAGTACATATATACTCGTGGGAAAATTGTTGCTTTTGAGTTGCTTTGGCTTGCTGTTTTACTTGGAGATCTGTCAGACTAGGGCCAAATTGCAGTGGTGGCCTGTGGTTTGGTACAGTGTAAAATGTCTGAGACTCTTGACATAATAAGAAAAGTCATTTTCTAAGTGTATGCAAGTTAGCAACTCAGATCACTGGAAGTTAAGAAAAATCTTGCTTTTAAAGTGGGGATTTTAATCAGGGTGTGTGCCTTTCATGGGAGCAGTGAGTCCTTCCTCCCCTTTCCAAGCACTGAACTTGGTTATTTCTCCCTATATTTCTTGTTCTAGCTTCTGTCCCAAGCACTTAATAATTGTAGAACTAGAGCTGGAAAGTTGTCTTTTATCTTTTGTCTCTATCTGTGAATTTGACTCTGAGGTAAGAAGCCAGCCCTGACTTTGGCCTGCAGGGATGTTCCATGCGAGGCTCTGTTCACTGGCTTGGTTTGCTTTCTCTGCCTGTGGCTGTAAAGTGTCTGGACTTTGCTACAACTAAAGGAGTCCTCATAGGAGGAGGTCACTTTCTGAAGCAATTTCTCACGCCTTGAGTGCTTGGGTGTATTTAATAATTCCTCAGGTATGGTAGCATATTAACACAGCACTGATCAGAGACAGTTTAAAGGTTCATTGTCACAGCATCAGGCACTGGGCATTGGTTTGAAAGGGCCCTTTAGTGGGTGCTGGTTGTGCCCCTATATAAAAGATTTTGTGAGAGGTAAATTTGATTGGGAGTAGTTTTCTGGATGTTTGCTGTAGTCTGGTTTCAGTCACTCTTCACACACGGTTTATCTGCGTGGGATAAAGGGACCTCAGTCAGTGTAGTGCCAGAGCTGCAAAAATCACAGTTCTGTCTAAGTACTAACACTGCAGTTCTGCAGCAGAAGGACAGCACATGGAGTACTGGAGTCTTCCGTAGGTTTTATTTTGGGCCTGCCTTTTTGTTTGGTCTGGGAATTTAGTATCTGGAGCTTTATACAGTTCTGGATACAATTTGCAAAAGCTTCAATGCTTTTGTTGCTCTGTATGAGCTCTTTGTTTTCATTGTACTGCTGTTATGAAAGGTCTTGAGCAACATCTAGATACTAGAAACATTTTGTCGACTTTTGTAATCAGAAATGTACAAAATGTGTCAGGATGGCCCTTTCTGTCTGCCCGTGAGCTTTAAGCGCTGTCTGTAACAGGGTGTCGGGCCATACATAGCTTAGCAAGGTAGTGGTGGGAAGCACATTGGCAGTAAATTGTCTCCTGAATGATTTTCAGTATGAAATGCTGTACAAAGTCACACCTTGTCCAGCAGTGCTACACTTACAAAAGTTTCCTTCCTGCTAAGGAAACATCACTGTAGTGACTTAATAGTGACGTGACTTTTGGGACTACCATTGCACCCTGAGACTCCTTTGGTATGAAAGACGTGGAGAAAATAGTAACAGTAGATTTTTTTAGTGCTGACTTTTAAGCTTTCGGCCTGTAGACCAGATCAAGTTCTCCAAAATCAGTCACTTACTCCATGGCCTGTTCTTCCTAGGGATCCTTTATCTATGAATAGGGATGAGAATTAGATTTAATAGGCTCTCTTTGCAGAATGCTGATTCTTCCTATCATTCCTGCATTTCTTAACCCAGTTGTACATTGGAGTTGGAAAGGCATCTACTGTAAAATCAAGATTCCAGAAAATCCCATCACATGAAAGTTGTTTGTATGGATTTCTTTCCTGTGAAGTGAAGGAAATTAGTCTCTTCTAAGCCAGTGTATCTTAATAGGTTGTGTTGCTATCAAATGGTAGGAGAAAGAGATACTGTCATTTTGGTTTCCATGCTGCAGATAATGCTTTTCTGGTGGTTTGAGATACCATGATGTGTGATCTTCTCATGCTGCTTTCAATTATTTCTGGGTATCCTGTGTAAAAAAAACAAACAAAAAACCAACAAAACCAAACAAAAAACAACAACCAAAAAAAACAAAAACCAACCAAACGAAAACCAAACCAAAACAAAAAACCCAAAAACCCCCCACCTACAACTCTTGTGCCTCACTGTTGGAGAAATGGTATAGCAGATGCAAAAAAAAAAGTATTTGAGCAGGAATTAATTGTTAAAACCAACATCTAGCAGTACAGAATAAAGTATGCTCAGCAGAATTTTATGTATGTACATATATGCACATACACATACATACACGCAATTAAGTCAGTGATACATTTGCAAGATGATAATGCTACCCAAATTTTCCAGAAACACTGCCATGAAGGCATAAGGCACATAATTATTTAACATGGATATTTTTTACCTTGTCTTAAGATGCCTTTGTGCAAACATGAGATTCTAGCACTGAAACTTCAAACAGATCTCGCTCTGTAAACACTTGAAGTACCAGCCTATATTTAGTCCTTATTAAAATTGAGCAGTATGCTGTTGTGTGAGTAATTCTCTGACATTAGTGGGAAGGCTTGTAGGATAATAGAATAAGGTCAGTAATGTAAAAGTAATCCCAGCTCAGAGTTTTGCTGGTTCCTAACTGTTCAGCCAGTACTCAGGCCAGGACAAGCGTTCAGCAAACAGGAGGATTAGAGCAGTGGTGTTCCAAGGTTCTGTGCTCCCTGAGAGTCCAGCATTGCCCTGGCTGTTCTGGCCTTAGGGTGTGCAACCTGTGCCACCCAAAGGAGATTGCAGCAGATGTAGAAACTCGTTTGAAGTGCATTGTAAAAGCATTTAGGGGGAGCACGGGATAAAGTAGTTTGAAAAAATGTTGGCTTACACTGCAGGATAGACTTCTGTTCTTTTTAAGGACAAATGGGAGACAGATAACTTGCCAAGAACTGTTGACATAGAATTACACATCCAGTTTTGATATGGAGTAGCTAAGATTTTTTCTGGAAAATATTGTAACTTATTGCATAGGACAGTAATATTTCAGGGTCATGTGTCCACAAAAAACATGTTAAAGTGTGAAGCTGGCTTTTATCTCTGTAGAAATATATCCAGAACTCAGGGTGGGTTGGAGGAGTGTGTCAGAGGGCGTTTTTGTTGTTTATGGGGTAAAACTCCATAAGAAATGGCCATGTTGCTTCTTCATTACCCTTACTTCTGGTGATTAACTGTTGTAAAGAAGAAAAGCTGTTGGTTTTTCCAAAGAACTATTTGTACACATTCCTTGGCCTTTCATCCCACCCACCTGCCCCATGAGGGACTTTAATAATGGAGTTCTGGGGTAAGGCAGGGATTGCAGTGGACAAGTTGAGTAGAGGGATCAAATGTTTCAATTTCTGTCTAGAAGAATATGGGAACAGACTTGTATTTGACTTTTGATTATTTTTTCCCCGCATTAGTGCTGAAAAGTCTTGTCATCTTACTTGTATCTTTCCAAGTGCCAGACTTTGATTTAGGCCATGTGACACAATTCAGATTTAGCCAGGAAATCATTTTATTGACAAGCTGTTAGTTACTGCTTCTTGTTTTCAGAAAGATTAAGTACGATTGTGCACAAGTAACTTGGATAGCTGTAGCTTTAAGTCCCTAAGAGGTTTTTTTCTTAAGACTACATCTAGAAAGTAAGATTTTCCATAGAAGAAAAATTAGAATCAGGTGATAAAGTGCTTTTGCAAAAGGGTACATAGTACTGAAAGTTGCTTTGATTCATAATCCATTAGACATTTGCATTATCTAATGTAAGGGTAGCAATAGTGTCATGAGAAGACAGACTTTTGAAATAACTCTTCAATTAATTTTCAGCAGTTTGTTCCAGGTTATTGTTTTAAGATAGTAAACATTTGTGCTTTAGTTGAGTGGCTTAAGTACTAAAAATCTGAATGCTGAAAAGTTCAGGTATAAACTGAGAAATGTAAAAGTTCCTTAGCAGTGTTGTGTGTCTGTTCTTAGGGATTTGCTCAATGAAGGAACATTTCCAGTCTCTGCTTGAACTACTTTGGGCATTTGGAACCAGTTTTAGATTTCACTAAGGTGCTGCCATGTGCCGAGGACATCAAGTCAATGAAAGTCATCTGAGATCTGGGAATGTTTCTTCCTGTAGCAGTGGTAATGGCCATTGAAAGCAAAGGGCTGAGTGGAATTTGGAGTGTCTCTCTCACACTAAAATTCTCTTCATTTTATTTTCAAAAGAATGTCCTAAGTGCAAACAACACTCCTTCAAAACTGAAGTTTTTGTTTGCTTGTGTTAAATCTCAGTTGAAGGTTGGTGATGTGAATGCCCTTCTAATGTAGCATTTTAAAGCCCATTGTAATGTAGCATTGCACAACTAAATAATGGTACTGCACCCATTTCTGGTGAAACTTCATTTCAAAAATTATGCTTTTTTTGGCTCAGTTGTTAGATGGAGCATAACAGGAAAAAGTTGAGATTACAGGAATGCAGTAACGAATGGAATGTGCTTGAGTTTAGTTGGGGTTTTTTTGTTGTGAAATGGAGGAATTGCAATGTTTGTTGTGCTTTACCTTGTTATACAAATCAGGCATTACACAGTAGATGTGTCTAAAATAATTTTGAATAGAGGTTTGGCTTAGTATTCTTCCTGTTACCTGCAGGCCATCTGAATCTATAGGCCTGGTTCTGTCTGTATGGTTTTGTGCTTATTAGTAACAAACCTCTGAAGATTTCAGGGAGTAAATAAATGCGGGAGAAACTCTTTATGAGGGAAAGATAATGATCTGAATCTAACTTGTGAAGAACTGAGTAGGAGTTGATAGCGCTTTCCCACTTAATTGCTGGCATGGAAGAGAATGGCAGCTTTATTTAGGAAAGTTGGGATAGCTTTTTAAATGATGTTTGTCAAAACCACTATAAATTAGGGTGATATTGCACTTTTATATGTGGTTGCTTTAATATTCGTTAAAAGCAGAGTAAGTAAACGTATAACTAGGGAGCAAAATTAGATTTGGTCATTCATTGGTATTTTAAAGACTACACTGTTCTGACTTGGTGTCATAAAGTAGCATCTTAGTTCATGATCANCCCTGGGTATAACTAGGGAGCAAAATTAGATTTGGTCATTCATTGGTATTTTAAAGACTACACTGTTCTGACTTGGTGTCATAAAGTAGCATCTTAGTTCATGATCATATAATTTGAGTGTGTCCAAGAGACAATTTAAGTGACTGCTGTCATGCTGGATTTGTGCTGGAAATAGTTATAGCTATTAGTGCCAGTTATGTAGCTGCTCTTGAAAGGAAATGGGCTCCTGCTTATGCAGTGGGACTGTTGTCGCTTAGCAACTACTGTGCTGAAAGCTTAAAATCAGATGCTCCCTTGAAGTTCACTGTGCCCTAATAATGCTTAATTTATCTGTGCCTTACGCTGCCTTTATCACAGTAGTGAATGTCTTTTATTAATGCACTCAGTAATGTCTTTTATCAGAGCGCTCGGTATTGTCTGGAATGTACATTTACTTTTCTTTTTTCCCAAGCTTAGGACTGTGTGGTATCATGCATTTTTTAGCCCAGTTTTCTGAAGGTTGAGACCTTAATAATGTGATTACTCACGCTGAGCCAAAATTAAGATTTCAAGCATCCTTGTCTAAGGCAAGCCCAGCATCCCTCACGGATGGTCAGCTACGCCTGGTCCTGTGTTGTCCTGGGGGGAGGCTGGTGCTTGGCCAGTAAACATGGATGGAGTATTTGCCTAGTTGGCATGCTCATTACATGTAATTTATGCTGCCAAAGGATGTCACATGTATTTGAGAGTATTGTGGGCAGACTGGGAAATGGGATAGAGAAGGGAAACAGTTCTAGGGAGAAAAGAACTTGTGTTTGCTTAGGTGTCGCATTTGGTAGTTGGAGAACTGTCTTATGAAGAAAGGAGATTTAAAGGAGACTTGGGAAGGTACAGGGAATCCTGGCCTATAGAAGTCGCTTTGAAATATGCTTTGTCTGAAAATAACATTTTCCACCCCTTGAAACATTGTAATAAATACTGAGGTGTGTGTTCTCAGGTCTGTACTTGATCCTGAGAATGCCAACGCTGTTCATCATTGTTTCCTCAGTGAGCCTGTTCATGTACTTGCCTGTATACAGCCTTTGACTTCACACGTGCTGTGCTCAAATCTCGGCTTCAGTGAAGAACTTGCTTAGGAAATGGCATCTTCTGGAGGTGCTGAGCAATCTGCTTCAGTAGCTGTTAATGAAATACCTGCCTCAGCCCGGGCTTTGAATTGTTTATGATACCATGTACTTCTAAAAAGTGTGTAAATGACAGCGTAGATGTGTTTGATCCTGTGGAGCTTTGGGAGAATACATGGTTTTCTGTGTTGATAATTTAGGACCATCTAGATGCCATTTTGGGATGGAACATGTCCTAGCACAGGGCTTTGTAAAGCATTATGTTGTGTTAACCCTGCAGTAACACAGAGTGATGCAGGAGCACTTCATCTGCTTATTTTAATGTAGTTCTGATGTAATCCAGGCCTCTTCCTCTGCCCTAAGTAGTTTGGGTATACCAAAGCAAAGTGGTCTACACTGTTTGTATTAGCTGGCAGGAAGCCTTTTACTCTTGGCATCTTAGAGATAGTATTTTTTTAGTCTGTTTGGTGGTTCCTTTCCTAAAGAACAGATTCTGACTTCTGGATAGATACTAAGATGCCTTGGGTTGTTATTGCGTAGGGTTACAGTAAATGTGGTAGGGTTTTAAACTGATATGCTGAGTAAATCTATTAACTTCTCTACTTTTAGAATGTATGATATTAAGAACCTTAACTTCTGCCGTAATTACGGAATTCAAAGTGTTTATTGGATTTTATCCAGGTTTAAATTAAAATTATTTCAATTTACAATGTTTTTTAACAGATTTTTTAATTAAAGGAAATTCTTGTGTGATGTCTGTATAAAATGGTCCTCTGTATTAATTAGAATGAATTTCTTGCTGATTGCTTTTTCCAGTCAAGATCGTAAAATAAATAACTGTCATTCCTTCATACTTTCACAATTTACAAATAAAAGGGTGTATTAAACATCTTGTAGTTCCAAGTCATTTTACTAAGTGCCAGTGAATTAATCTTTGGATGGAAATAGTTGAAAAATGCAAACGAGGTTATACTGCAGCAGATTTTCAGCACTTTGTCACAAAGACCATTTCCAGTACTTAATCAGCAACTTCTATCACTGAATATGTATTCATGCAAGCTATTAAAATAGTTTTACTTATAATAAATTTTAGCCCAATTACAGGTTGTCATGATTTAATACTTAATTTTACATTCATTTTTTTGAAAACCCTGCAAATTAAAAATATTACTTATTAATTACTATGTAAGAAACTTCAAAGTTTATCCAAACAGAGATGGATTCTGTAATTCTTAGTAAGTAGCTCTTACTTGTATGAGTCATCTGAAATGCTGTTCTGTTACTGTTGCAGAAACTTGCCCATGATAATTGGCATTTTTCTTGTATTAAAGCATCTTTTCATAACTTTCTATGTGAAAATTGCCCTGTGCTTCTGGAAGTTTAGATGACTTCTATCTTAGCAGACCATTAATGATTAGCTGCCTTTTCAAAGGTGATCTTTGCTTTTTAATAAAAACAAAACCAAACTCATTCCTTTCTCCAGCTAATTGCTGTTAGCTCACATGGTTTCTTTTCTAGCGAATTATAAAAGGTTTAAAGGTTGCGAAGTAACATAATGAACAGCAGCAGTATTCTTCTGTTCTGTATTTCTTTCCAGGACACTGAGGAGATGGTTACCTTATGGGGAACAGTGTAACTTGCATAAAACACATAAACAAAAAGCATAAAATTTTAGGCTCAATAAATGTGCGGTTTCCTTTCCAGAAGGAATTCCACAAAAATGTTGTCTTTTTCATATAAAATATCTGAATGCATTTGCAGTGTATCTAACATGTACCATAAATGCAGCTTATGGTTGATACTGCTCATTATGTCTCACATCGAGTTAAATAAATGTCTTGCTTTGTGTTAATAAATTGTGCATAAGATCATCAGGGGCTTGAATCCTCCTAGTTGGATTTGCTGGGGTAACTTGTAGCTGCTGGGGGTCAAAAGTGAAGATCCTAAGTTGGAATGAGCATGATAATATTTGTGTAAATAGAAACTGTGGTCGTGTTTGTGGGTAGAGATACCCTCGTGTTCCAGACCAGCCGAGGTCCTGGCAGTAGATGTTCTGGGGACACACACCCCTGGTCAGGTCTTGAAAAGAAACAGTGGGATTGAAGGCAGCAAAGCAAACCTTGAAGAGTTGCTTCAAGTTTTGGTAGAGACTGTTGAAAAACGCCATCTAGAAGATCATCATCTTCTAGATGGTGTTGGGAGTAAAAAATACTAAGAAATAATGCTCAGTTTCTGTGGGGAACAGGAAGGCTCTGTAAAATTCATGTTAGCCATGTGGGCATCAGAAAGGAGACCTTAGAGTGTACCAGAAACCCCAAATAAAGTCCAGTAACATTTTTTAGTGTTTTATACATTAGACAGCTGAGGTGCTTTATATCCCCTTCTTAAGGCCCTGGTCTGAAGTTGGGTCTTTCTGTGAATAATGAAAATGCTCTTGGTGGCCGAGTTCAGTGTGCAGAGATTTGCTTGGCCAATTTTCCCCAATGTGGGAAACATTTTGGGGGGGGTTTCAGGAGTCTTGATCTTCTGCTGAAAGGAATGTATATTGTGATTGTAGTGATGTGTTCCTGGGTGTTTGTTAGGGAAAATCTGCATCTGTTCAGTAGATGGTCTGAGGTGAGTTGACTTCTCATTTCAGTGGAGTAGGTGGTGAAGGTGAGGAAGTTGTTTGAAAATCAGGTTTGGAAAAATGCCTGAAATAGTAATTTTAATTTGTAAAACCTGGTAACATAAATATTTACTCTTCTGGTAGTAAAGCTACCTTTTATTATTTGGTTTCAATTAGGAGTTCAAAGGACTCTCTTAAATTTTATCTACAACTGTATTACCTGTGTATGCTTGTTACAGTAATTTAGCTAATTAATGACTTCACAAAATGCTTTTTTTTGCAGTTCAGGTAATTTTCAGTCTCCTTAGTCAGGCTACTGAACATCTGGAGGAAGTAAACATAAGTCAGCTGTTACTTCCCTCCTTTTCTCTTGTTGATGCTTAAAAATGGAAAAATATCCATTGTGTTACATAGAAGATTTGATTTAAATGAATATAAATTGTTCTATTGAGAGCCCTCTTCAGAGATACTTTGTTCTCTTCAGAATTATGACTAAAAGCTGCTGAGTGGCCTCACATCATTGTTGACCTGCATTTGAACAATGCTCAATACCTGCAATGGAGTATTCCCAGTCCCTAATGAGGTTAGAATGCCAGAGCTCTTGTGGAAACTAGAAACAGAATCACTTCTTTGAAAACCTTCCATTTTTGCTAACTTTTATTTGTTCTATTGATAATATTCCTAATTGTGCAGAAACTGTGACCTTCTGAAAGTATGCTGACACACTTTAAAGCAGGATTTTGGTTATGTCAATTTAGCCTTTACATGTAATTAAAATAAGTAAATATTCTGTAAGTGTTCAGTGAAACACGACAGAAAGCTGTAGCTTTTTCTGCAAATCTCTTAATTTTTGTAGTTTTTGAGGGTTTGAGAGGTATGTGGACAAGTTTGTGTGTCCCTTAACTAGTGATCAGCTTCTGCTTATTTTCGAGGCTTCATTTACACTGTGTTCTGTTGCCAGATGTTCCCATTGATACTCAGATGCTCTCGTAAAACCCAGTCAGTCCAGGTCACCTGACATTGCTAAACTCTAACTGTGATGTAATATCTAAATATATTTTAATTAGATATGGTCCAACTCTTCTTCTGATCCCTATGGCAGTACCTGTTGGAAAAAAAACAGCAACAACAAAAACAACTCCTTAAGATGTGTGCTCTGGTCTCCTAGGGAACCACATGTCTTTGTTCTCTGCTGAAGAGGAAAACAGGGATGAAAATAGGTTTAATACCCCTGGCAATAACTTGAGATTTTTTCTAAAATGCCATTTGAGGCTTTTGATCCTGTGCAAGTAATAACCTGACAATCTCAGGAAATGTGTTGTACCATGCTTCTGTATAAAATTTTGGAAAAGGATTTGGAAGTGTCTGCAAAATGGCTAGAAATCTAAAATTCTTGAAATGGAGACAAATCATGTAGTGAATCACAAGGAATAGAAATTGGGGTGTGGCTGATTACAGCCACTGCACTTGTGACAGTAGTTTGTGTGTTAGGGGACTGTCACAAATCTATTTATTGAAAGCGAGAGTACTGTCCTATAGTGATGTATTTTAAATTTGTGTACGATTTAAGTGAAGATTTTTTTTCTAGCTGCCTGTTCTTGTAGGTAAGGGTGTTTCAGCTCATGGGAAATGTCCTCCAAAAGACCCAATTTCTGCTTTCTGTGTTTGGATATCTGTATAAATTTATTGACTTTAAAAAAATCCCGAGGCTTGGTGCTATCACTGTTCATCGTAAGCTTCAGTAAATCATATTGGCTGAGGCCTCTTAGCTGGAACCAGGTAAGTCCAGAATGGTGGAGCAGATACATTTTGCTGGTTTGTCCTTTCTGTTTCATTTTCTCTTAGTTTTGCACACATCCAGAGGGTTAAATCTTCAGCCTCTCATTTTTAAATAAATGCAGATATATAATGTTTTGGAGGATCTTCTGACAGCGCTAAATGTATTTATATAATACTGCATACATGTTTATTTCTAGGGGAAGGAGCTACAGCTGAAGTTCCCTCATCTTTTGTGATTCTGTCTCTGTGCACTCTGGTAGTCCTGGTGATTCTGCTTGCAAACTGTGTCTCCTGCTGTAAAGACCCTGAGATAGATTTCAAGGTAAGACCTGAAGTTACCAATGTGTGTACAAGTGATATTCTCAGCTGCATCCTGATATCCAGAGCACTTGATTCGCTGTGCTGATACTCTGTGGTGTCACTGTGTCCTCTTCTGAAACAGCCAGTGACTGTTCCTACAGGCTGTGAAGTCTTGGTGCAGCCATTCATGTTAACTAATTGGTCCCTGCTGCAGTAAGGGTCTTTAATGCCTTTTCAGAGTAATAACTAGCTGTCAGGATCAGTAGTAAGAGTTACACCCTTGAGACAATTTTGCCGTAAAGAAACTTTTTGTTGTTCATCTGTGTTTTGTTTTTCTTAGTCTGCTGGTGGGGTTTAAGACACTCCTGTCAAATAAGAATACCGAAAATGCATATCCACTGTAGCAGAACTCTTGAAAAATTATCATCAGAGAATAGTTACTTTTGGAACGTCAGTTATCAGTATTCCTGAAATTGAGTTTTGCTCACATTTCTAAATGGAGAATATTTGGCCTTAGTAGTTCATAGTAATTCATTCAAAGCCAGGGCTAGCATTTAAAGTAAAAACAAAACAAAGTAAAAAAGCCAACAAAACCCACAGAAACCAGACCACCAAACCCACAAAAACCCAACTAAACAAAACTCCCTTGATTATTAAAAGCAATGCTTTAATCTCTTTAAGTGAGGAATTAATGGAAAATAAGGAGTGAACACTAAATGTCTGTCAGTATTCTTGGAAAAAAGCTAAGCTTCCTTAGCATTGCTCATTCAAACTGAAAGAAATGTATTAGCACTTATTTAAAGACCAGGATCAGCTTGTTTACGAAGACCTCTTTTGTTTAGGAATTTGAAGATAACTTTGATGATGAAATAGATTTTACACCTCCAGCAGAAGATACTCCGTCTGTTCAGTCTCCAGCAGAAGTGTTCACCCTTTCAGTGCCCAGTATTGCTTTACCAACTCCCTCCCAGTTTCCATCTCGAACAGGTAAAATACTGGTTTTCAATGGAAAAACAAAAGTAGGCATTTTCAGTGTCAAAAATGGAGCGTGGTTGACTTATGCTTGACTTTACTGTAACAAATAACTTGTTACAAATTTTCATGAACTGAGCCAATATATTGTGTAGGGTACAGGATAAAATGTGAAGTACATTACTTCTAAGATGTTAACCTGTGGCAGGGTAAGAGAGCTTAAGAGAACAAAACTGCTGTAAAACCCCCTCTCTAGATTGCTGTTATATCTCTATATACCTAAAGGGTTTGAAGTACCCTGGGCCATTTGTGACTTCAGCTCTTTTAGTGGTTTTCTTCATGGCTAAGTTGTCGCTGGATTTTAACCACCACCCTTAAGTGGAAACAAGAGTGAATCCCTAACTTGACAGCAGCTCTACTGTTCAGCTGCATCACTTTCTTAATGTCACTGCAGGCTGTTAGTGCTGGAAATGTGATCTTGGTAAGGCAGAGCATTAGGTTTCATCTCCGTTTGGAAGGATTTTTGGAGTGTGTTCTTTAAAATACAATTTTTGTAAAGGAAACTTAAGCATCTTATAATATGTGTGTACCTAAATGGGAATAAATCTTGCAGCAGCTTGCATTATTTCCTCAGCAGTTGATAACTTTGGCCATCTGAGTGGTTTGATACGTGTTACGTTTGTTTCATTGTGTGACAGATGGATCAAAGTCTCAAGTTGCACGTCAGAGTCTAAACTACATCCAGGAAATTGGAAATGGCTGGTTTGGAAAGGTGAGGAGTTATCTCTTAATATTGCACAGAATGAGGCTTATTCCCAGCTGACTGGGAATTTACTGTATCTGATACTGACTTGTATACTGACTGGGAAAGCTGTATTTACTTTAAAATGATACAAAAAAAAATAGTGTAAGAAAAATTGAAGTTGAAATTAGATATTTCCTTGCATGTGCTTTTTAGCTGTTATCACAGCACTAATCAATGCTTTTAAAGTTTACCTGTAGATTCTAACTAGAGATTAGTTAGCCGCTTCACTTCCATGGAGTTGATTTAATACACTCCTATTTTTACCAATTCTTTGTAGGAAAAAACTTAAGTAAATAAGTGGTCTTCACTAGAAAACATACTTTCTGAAAGGTCATGTGTAAATCAGTTGTCAAGATTTAAGTATGGATAATTAAAATTATCAAAGCTCTGCTTGTGTTTTTAAAAAAGGCAGAAAATCTTTCCTAAGGCATGGTTTTAGCTCTTGTTTTTCTTTGCAGGAAGACTACAAATGTTTTTCCCCCTCTAATTAAACATGCAATCTCTTTTTCAGGTTCTTCTTGGAGAGATCTACACAGGCACTAGTGTAGCAAGGGTAATAGTGAAGGAGTTAAAGGCAAGTGCAGGTCCCAAGGAGCAAGAACAGTTTTTAAGAAATGGAGAACCATATTAGTAAGTAATGTTTCACAGTTTCATTCTACTGCAGCTGAATTACAGACATTGCTTTTGTTCAGTGTTACTGCCTCTGCTTGCCCTCCCCTATAACTGTAATTTTGTCTTTAAAATGTGTTCACATAATTTATAGTGTGCTTTACCTTGCCTGGGTATGCTGTAAAAGGTTGGTCAGTGAAGAGCTTTCTCTTCTTGGTGCTTTTTAACATCCTGGCTATATTTGCAGTTAGACTTAGGTTGTTGGCAGTTGTCAGAAGAAATTTCATGCCTTCTGCTGCATTGGCACAAGTGGTTTTGAAGCAATTTGGGAAAAGTAACTGATCTGGCTGGGAACTAACCTGGCTAAGAAAAGGTTTATCTTTTAGTCAGCTCTGTACCTTGGTGTGGTTCATGAACCAGTTGCATGCTTTTATTTTTGGTATGAGGGGTGGTGGGAGGATGGGTGTGACTCTCATGTGGCAATCCTGGTTTTTGTGGGTTTGAGATGCTGTGGGATTTGCCTGCTGTCAGTGATGCACTTCAGCAATACAAAGGTACAAATGGAACCCGTGGCTGTGGTACCTGCACCTTCTGTTCCTGCCACCCCCTCCAATGTCCTGTGTTGAAACTTCTGGTGGGGATTTCAGTGTGTTGTGTTCTACTGGGATCTTCCTGGCTTTAACTGTATTTTTTCACTCCAGCATTCTTCAGCATCCGAATGTTCTCCAGTGTATTGGGCAATGTGTGGAAGCCATTCCTTATCTCCTAGTTTTTGAGTTCTGTGACTTGGTAAGTGCACTTACACAAAAGGCTGTGGTTGTTTTTCCACTGGTGTAAATTGTGTGTGGCATATTTACTGCCAATTACTCATGAAATGATTCTTTCTGGGAAGCTTTTTGATTAACCAGAATTTCAGGAGACTTTTTTTATTTAGAGACACCACAATTACAGTTTTTTGTTCATACTCTTTCCAATTGATCGTGTATGTTCCAAGTGCTTGTGGAATGTTCTGAAGAGGCAAATACCTGTTCTTTGATAATGAAATGGAATCTCTTTCAGTCTGCCTTCAACAGGGAGCTTGGAGGGCAGAGGGTGTCATAGAAGGGAGCTTTTTATTGCAGTCCACTATCACATGTGCACGCTAACATCGCATCAGAAATTATATTTGCTGTCTGCAATCTTAATGTGCTTGTATTACCATTTATGTGAAAATGTTAATTGAGGAAAATGGAAGAATTTCTTGCCTCCTGCCTCCTCCCCCACCTCCACAGTGCCCAAATTTTACCCATGCTGTGCAGCTTTGGGCTAAAATGCAGTAGTGGGCTCACTTCTGATACCAGTCATGTGTATTCCAATAGCTGGAATTTTCAGTTTCAGTGCTCATTCTCTTCCTGATCCTTTCTCTTACTGTATTATTCTTTCCCCTATATTCTAATCCTTTTATTTCCCTTCCCGTGCCCCTTCTACCCCCCAGGCAACTGCCTTGTGCTTCCTGGGCACCAAAAGCAAAGTGAGGAACATGCTGCAGGGTGTTCCCACTGCTTTCAGTGGTCACTGGAACGGGAGGGAGAGCACAAAGCCTTGCTCAGCCCCTGCATTCCTTGGAATGTACGTGAGTGTTGTGAGGAAGGGGGGCACGTACAGAACCCTTGAACTGTGCCCAGCATCCAGAGCCATGAGAGACAAAAATTCAGATCTGGAAATGCTTGAATGGTTTTACAGTAGCGTAACACATGAGTAAAACCAAACAAACCCCAAAGGCCGGGTGGCTGTCTAAACATTGCCTCGGTAGCTGCTTTTGGGGTTTGTTGTGTAGATATCATCTAAAGCAGAGCTCCTTGGACAGTGTCACGGCAGAAATGAAGTCAGAAGTGCACGGATGTTACTAAGGAATAAGTCTTTTGGAAATAAGATAGTTTGCATTTATAAATTTCAGCAAGATCCTTTTTTAGCAGTTTCACTACCGCAGAATTTTCCTTTAAACTCAGGTGCAAAAATCTGCTTCTAGTTGCCTGAGGCAATTTAAATTAGTTAGCATGCACTTGAGTTTTTTGAGAAATATCAATTAATCTGTGACCTTAAATAACTATATTTTCCTTGCTCTTTTGCTCAAATGTATTAGCTGTGGTAAATTAATGAGGCAGAAGTGCTGATAAAATCCTTCTTTTCCAAATGGAAGAAATGCCTGAACTTTTAAAGTGACTGATCAAAGTGAAATGTTCTGGGTTTGCTAACAATTAAAAACTCTCTGCCTAAGGTTAACAGATAAGGTTTTTTATGGTTTTTCAATGTAGAAATAGAATATTTTTTACTGGTTTTTAAACCTGCTATTCAAATTGGAGTTTCTTTAAAAGGACCCTGGAAAGAGAATTGCTTTTTATAGAGACTATCAGATACACATCCAAATCAGATTTAATTGCTGCCATCTTTTCAAATAGTTATGTGATTTAATCCAACTTTGAATTTGAAGATGGAGTAGCTTTTAAAGATTGCCCTACTTTAGGTATACAGGAAAAAATAATATCCTTGTTTGATGCCTGATTATTTATGCCCGAAGTTGTCATGATCCTGCAGAGTAATCTGGAAAGGATTTTACTTAAGGGGATAAAATAGATTTTCACTTTAACTGGGGGCAGTAAGCTTGACAGTTAAAGTGGTAGTTTTACAAATTTGAGTGTAGTTAGGTAATTTCTTTGGAATGGAAAATAAATGTCTGTGCTCATTTTTCTATTCCAAGTTAACTAAAACTTGGTTTTAGAAAATTATATATTATAGTCAGTTAAACATAACTTTCATATGAAAGTCTGGCTCACTTAAAGATTTCTTACTTGGTGGAGCTGAGTACCTCCTAGACACGAAAGTATTTTTTTCGCTGCGCACAAATAAACGGCCTGGGCAGACAGGACGGCATTCACTTGAGCAGTTTGACAGAGGCTGGACAAGCAAGGTGCTCAGAATCCTGGACAGCACTAATTCTTGCTGTGGTCCAGTGGCTGGACAAGCAAGGTGCTCAGAATCCTGGACAGCACTGATTCTTGCTGTGGTCCAGGGCCTGGAGCAGGAGGTGGCAATGGTGGAGTAAGGGCAGAGAAGAGACAGGAAGGATGCAATGTGAGGGGAGCATGATGGCACCAGTGGAATAGAAGGTGTGGCTAAATAGCTGTTTTTTGTTAAAATGTTTTTAGGGGAGTGTCAGGAAGGTTTTTAACGCTGTGGTTGGAATGGCACTTAGTTGGATTTTTTAGACTTCTGGTAACTGATCTCAAAAGCTGGTAGCTCCTTTTGTACTTTTCCCCCTGAAATTGGGTGAAGTGGGGTGCATGGAGGTGCTTCCAAAACAGACAGGAGTGATTCTTCAGCAGAAAAAACATAAGGGCAGGTGCAGCTGAAGTGGTTGACCAAAGGTTCCAGTGTCTGTGGTGACTGCTGCTCCAATGTGAAGGATGAGAAGCGTGGTCCTGTTCTGCTGCCAGTGGTTTAATGCTGAGCTAAAACTCTCTCCCTTATGTTATGGTGGTGTCTGTGTATATCCAGCAAAGTAAACGTGTTTTAATCCCTTGTACTTGTGTGTTTAAGGATTCAATAGTTTTGAAAAAAAGGTGGCAAACAGCTGTGTTGGACAGGAAGTTGTAATATCTTCAGGTGACAAGTTCTTTTGAGGCTCTTTTGGCAGTGTTGACCTTGTTTTGCAAATTTGGCATATTAAGTAACAAAAAATGTGGCTATTCTGCTGACCAGCATGGTCTGGAGGGTACAGCACTTGTTCTGTTCACGCTTCTTCAAACTCATAGCCTATCACAGCATGTCCCCCTTTTGCTGCTTCTCTTGCTTGGATTTGTAGCCCTTTTAGGGCCAGTTGACCTTGTCTGGGCTGCTCAGGCAGCCCTGTTGGATTATCAGTTCCCAGGCTCCTTGGCATTGAAAGGTCTTGATCAGAGGCTGGAAAGCAGCGCAGAGAAACCAGAGCTGTCAGCCTAGCAATGCTGAATGTCAGGCAGGCTGCCCTGTGTTCTTGGCCACAGAAACTACTGCTACATTTCTGTTACACAAGATTGCTGGTTGCATGTGTGAGAGCTGTTTTGGCTAACTTTTGGGCCATTTTATAATGTAATCGAGTGGCTCTGTATCCCTTGCTTTGCAGAGCGGGGAAAGAAGCAAGAAAGGTCACTTGCCCATAAGTGATTTAAGCTTTTAAATTCTATGCTTTGCCTGTGTTTTAATTGTTTAGAAAATAGTAAATATAAAAAGCTCAAAAAGGTCTCACACCCCCTTTCCCCTATTAATTGCACAGTATGTTGGTGCAGTCTGCTCTGAATAGTTCACTGTTCACTGTTAAACATTGCAGAACGATGCCAGGTTAAAAATAGTGGTAGCTGTCTTATTAACTTTAATATATTACTCAGCCCTGTGTGGCCAGCATTTTGTCAGCATAGCAAATCCTCTAATGGATTGACATAATTTATGAGTAAAAGGAAAGTTATTCAAATGTGGAAGTTGCCTGTATATTGTGAGGCTGATTTGCCTATCAAATTCTTACAGAAATTCTTCAAGTCTTGCAATTCCCATGGCAGATGAGATCAGCAGGATGTAATATTTGCTGGGAATGCTCTGTAGCTTACTTTAGGGATGTTGCTGTTAGGGGAAGGTGCCTGCTTGCAGTGATTGGTTCTTTTTTTAATTACTGCCGCTTGAAAACATGTTCTAATCAAAAAAGAATCTTTGCAATGAAAACTTCATAATCAAAGAGTGCAGTGAATCTATTTAATGATCATGGTCAATATGGATATGAGCCAAAGAGCAGATTTATCAGTGATGTGTGGTTTAAAAATAAAGGGGGGGATTTGTCAGTTTATGACAACTTGGTAGAACATGTTCAGTAAATGTAACTTCTTCATATTTTTGAAACCATGATCATCATCTGTGCCCTCTGGTTAAAAAGTCATGTCAGCCATTTGTTTGGGTGTTCAGATGAACTCAGTGTGGAATTTGCACAAACAAAAAACTACCAAAGAATACTGACTGTAAGGGTGCCCCTAGCTTCTGGCTGTTACAGAGAAAAAGCAGATTAAAGCTTACTTACAAAGATGGCTGAACTGAGATGGATGGGAGGAAAGGCAAAATTTAGTTGTTCATGGAGTCCCAGGAGGGGAGGGAAAAGGCAGAGAGTGGCAGAGGAGGTTGGAGAGAAAGTAGAGCCTTCCTCAAGCATGATTATTGAGCTTTTTATATTTAGATGTCTCTGCTGTGAATTTTGCAGAACTGCATTTATTCAGATATATATAACCTTTGATATTATGTTAAAAAGTCTGTCAATAAAGGGCCATTTTGTGGCTCTCAAAATAGGGCAGAGAAAATATTGCTGTGTTGCTACTGTCTGCTCTTAGACAGGGAAGCATCAAAGGATAATTCAGGCTAGCAGGGAGCTCAGGAGGTCCCCAAGCTCCTGCTCGAAGCAGTGTCCTCCTGAAGTCAGGCTGGAATTCTCAGGACTTTGTCCAGTTGAATCCTGAAAACATCCAGGGGTGGAAACTTCATGTTCTTTCTGGGCAGTCTGCACTTCTGATCATGTCCTTGTGTGGAAAACGGTTTTCCTCACTCTCAGTCTGAACTTCTGATGTTTCAGCTCATGCCTGTTCTCTCTCATTCTCCATCCATGCTCCACAGGAAGGAGCCTGGCTTAGTCTTTACTAATTTATCCTGGACAGTTATTTTGCTGAAGTGTCTCCTTCTCCAGGCTGAAGGAGCCTGGTTCCCTCAGCCTCTCCTCATGGTGCGATGCTCTGACCCCTGGCTGTTGTGGTGGCCCTCTCCTGAACGTGCTGCAGTTTGTCTTGTTCTGGGGCAGCCAGTTGTGAGCACAGGATGTGATGTGGGCTGACAGGGTGAGAAGGTGCAGGCAGCTCCCCTGGCTCTGGCCGTGCAGCCCAGGACACTGCTGCCAGTCTGCTGGCCAGGGCACGCAGGGTTCACGTGGTGCTCGCTGCCCACCCGGATCCCCAGGTCCCTTCTGCTGCTGCCCAGCTGACCACTGCTCGCTCTGTGCTGCTGCCCAGCTGACCACTGCTCCCTTTGTGCTGATGCCCAGCTGGCCACTGCTCCCTTTGTGCTGCTGGCCACTGCTCGCTCTGTGCTGCTGCCCCGCTGGCCACTGCTCGCTCTGTGCTGGGGCCCAGCTGGCCACTGCTCGCTTTGTGCTGCTGCCCAGCTGGCCACTGCTCGCTCTGTGCTGCTGCCCAGCTGGCCACTGCTCGCTCTGTGCTGCTGCCCAGCTGGCCACTGCTCGCTCTGTGCTACTGGCCACTGCTCGCTCTGTGCTGCTGCAAGGGCTTTTTCCTTCCCGGGTGCAAGAGTTTGTGTTGTCTTTCTGGAGTTTCATAAGGTCCCTGTTGAATTATTCTTCAGCTTGTCCAGGTTCTTCTGAAGGGCAGTTCAGCGCTGGAGTGAGACCATTGGTTCACCCCAGTTCGGTACAAGCAACGTCCTTTTAAAGCAATACCAAAAATATCTGTTTTATCTTTTTAACCTTGATTGTAGCCTTAATTAGAACAGAATGGGAACATAGAACCAGTATGTTTCAAGGTGCTGGATTTAATAAAAGTTGTTTTTCCTACAAAAATATGTGCCTACATGAATAATTTACTAAATGAGGGATGTCACGCAGCACTGCTGTTACTAATGCATTTAAAAATTAAAAAGTAATTCCTGGGTGCATTTCAGGCATCCTAGGAACTTAATCCACCTGGGACAAGCCCTAAGCAAGCAGTTGCTGTTTTAATGAATGACGATTTTGGAGAGTTTGACTTCCTTCAGGTTCTTGCTGCCACCTACAGTCAGCTCAGCTGGGTGGTCAGGGCTGGGTGTTCCTTGGAACCTCTGTGTGTCACAAACGCCATTCCTTTCCTAATTGTGTGGAACTGTGCTCTGGCAAGAGCTTCCTGGCCCAAGATTTGAACAGACAACGGACACAGACAGTCAGAGCCTAGAATGTTATGCTGGTGCAACAAGCTGTGATATGTGTTGTGCAGTCCTATACAGAAGTGTCTCTGAGAGAATTTGCTAAACTTAGAGTCTATATTTTAAATATCAAAAATACAGGACTGCTGGGTTAAAAGTCAGACTGTGAGAAAAGGAGCAACAATGGCATGGGAATTACTATGTGTCTTCCTTTTCCTGAATGTTTGGACGGTGTTCAGTTATATTCCTCTATTTCAAAGCTGTTCTTTTTTTGTAATTTATGGAGTGCTTCTGTGGGCTCATTAATTACATGTCTCTTGCTCAGCATTGCCTGGGTTCAGTAAAACTGCTGCCATCATCAGAATTCTCTGACTGGAATGGGGTGTATTACCATGCTTTTTATATTGAAAGCTCTGGTGAGCTGGCAGTGTCTGAAACCCTCTTCTCTAGTCTCTCCCTTCCATCCCCTTACAAATTCCAGACAGACAGCTTTGCTGATTTGGAGCACTTGAAAACTCATCTCATTTGAAAGCAGAGGCTCATCAAACTCTGTTTTTTTTAATGGAAGTTTTTAATGCATGACAGGTTTTATGTGGCAGCCTGATCTAGGGTGTTAATTACTAAATGATTAGATTAAAAACCCTTGAGTACAATACCCATATGCCTTAGGTGACTTCTGTAAGATCCTTTATGGGGACTGGAAACTTGAGGAGCTTATTTTATTAAGCACAAATGTGGTAAATAAGTAATGTGGTCAGTTGGATATTTATTAATAATAAATTTTTCAGATTCAACCAACATATAAGGCTAATAAATATCTTCAACTTCTTTTACAGGGTGACCTGAAAACTTACATCTGCAATGAGCAGGAGCACATTAAAGGAGAGCCTCAGATAATGCTGCTCCAGAGGATGGCGTGTGAGATCGCTGCTGGCCTCGCTGTAATGCATAAACACAACTTTGTGCACAGGTAGGCTCCCTGAGACATCCCTGTCAGCCATGATGCACTCTGAAATCCATCTGGGTATCTTCTTTCAAATCCATGGCTACTGAAGATCGTGTTTCCACAAATTTCTAACTGAGCTGTGCCCTGAGGCGTGAAGGTGCGATGCTAATGAAGGTGCTAATTGAGCTGCAGTGTTGTGGTGTTCCAGCTCCACCTGCCTGAAAGCTGATCATCTGCTCTTTAGGTTTAGCCCATCGAGCACAACCTGCTGCCAGGCCAATCCAGTTGTAGTTGTTTGATTAATTCTTGGCCAAGTCAAATTTTTGTTCATTGTGGAGGGAGGGATGTTAAAATTCAGTTAGGATGAATCTTACCTGCTGTGAATTTTTTTGTTAGATTATAACAATTTAGAACTTCTCTTTGGTAATCTGTTACCTTTGTAACTAAAAATGGAAATAAAACCTTTCTAATTCAGTGAGGAAGCTGAGTTTAGAGGGAAAATCTGACTAAAATGGGTATTCTCTCAGTGAATTGTTCATGTAACCCTTTCATCTTCACTAAGGAGGTAGACAGATTTCAAATAATCATACTAGGAGAAGAATTTTGTTCTCATTGGGGGAAATGCTAGATTGTTTTAAAATGGATGTAACTATTTTTACTTGAAGTTAATGTAGTCAATACTGAAAGAATGACAGTAGTTGCAAAAGGCTGGGAAAATTTATTCATGAAACTAGTTGCCCAGAAAAATACAAAAAATATTTTTTTGGTATTAAATGTGAAGGTGTTAAGGAACTGGAAGTCATTAACCTCTAAGATGACTAAATCAGTACAGAGTACTTGTTCTCCAAATGTGGCTTAGCAGGTGAAACCTTGGGTACCACAGGAGAGTTTGCCCTGTCAGTGTTCTTTGCTGTAGAGCCAGCACCAGTGTCGTTCCTTTCAGTGAGAGAGGAGCTTGTGCTGGAGCTATCGGTGCACATCTTGCTGCTTGGAAAGCACAGACCTCGTGTTCAGGGAGAAGGGAACTCTCCAACCTAGGTCTTAGAAGGTGGAGCTTCTAAAGAGCAGCAAAACCCTGAAAAAGCCCCAAAGCCTGGACTCAGCTGGTGGCTGATGGACAGAGCTATTCTTTGAACCCATTTAACAATTTCAGATGACTTGAAGATAATACCAGTTGTACCTGTCTAACTGAGGGATCAGTTTCTTGTCTTGCAGCAGCATGGCTCTGTGGGTATTAAATTTCACAGTGCATTTTCAGTGAAATACAGATAAACTTGGTAAATAATTATTCTGTGGATCTGCAAGATTCTCATTGTAATGTTTACTTCTAGCAACACTATCCTGATGCTGTCAGAGTAAGTGGTAAAGCTCCAGCATCAGTGATTTTGTTGTTAGTGGTAAATTCAAGCAGCCAACAATTTTTCTCTTCCAGGATATATATTTAAATAGTATAAAACAATTTGGCAAGCTCTGGGACATACTTGAAGGTTATAGATGTGTTTCTAACCTGTGTAGTTCAATGCCTCTGGAAAGGAAAACATCATCATCTTTCTTTATAGCAGGCAAGCTGTGGCTTTCAGACCATTTGTACTTCAGAGACTTTTTTTTTTAAGCCACACAGAAGCTAAGGTAGAGTTCTTCCAGGGCACTTAATTGCCTGCTCCCCCTCTGTGAAACTGAGAAGTGAAATGTTTGAGCAATTATTCTGCCGAGCTCTTTGCTGTCGCAGCCACAGTCCCAGCTTCATTAAACTTGCATACATTTTTGAGTTTGCATGATGGGTTTCTTAAAACTGCATCTTGGTATTATTACAGCAGCACTGCTGGTTCGTGAGTATTTGTGGTCTGGTTTATGGTAGAAACTGGAAGCAAATTCTGTGTCTGTTCAAGAGCTTTGTGATTTGTGTATTAAATGACTGCTATGAAATACATTACTTTTCCTGTTGCTCTTTTTTAAAGACTGTAATTCTGGTTCATGTGTAATATGAGGTTTGTTACTTAAGGAACATAGCTGTAGATGAAAGATAATACTGGTTGCTTAGTATCATATTGTGAATTAATATTTAAACCCAGTCTGAATTGCTGGTCGATTTTGCTTATGGCAATTAAAATGCAAGCCATGCAATGCTAGGTGTGAATCGGGGTGACATCACTGTGGCAGGGGAACAGCCCACGTAATCTCCATGAGAGGATTACGAGGAGAATGAAATAACTGCATGTAAATTCTGTGTGTAGTTTGAATGCTTAAGAGTCTATGCCACTGCTCTAGAGAAGTGACTGCAGTGGAACTTTTTTATAGGACAGCATAATAGTCTGGGGGTTTGCATGAAATCTTTAAGTATGATTGCCTTGTCACTGTGTTTAGTTTTTTTTGGATTCCAGAATGCAGTCTGCTTGACTCTCTGGCTCTAAACTGCCTCTAAACAGTGGGAGTGCCCAAGGGAAATCATAGCCTTTTGTCTACAAAACAAATCTTGTCCAATAAGCCTTTCTAAGGAGAAACCCTCTCAGTGTTTGTTTTTTCTGAAGTGATGAGTGTTTGTATAGAACCGTGGTGTCTGCAGTATTCCAGTGAGATACGGAATCAATTGTTGGTGTGTGTAGGTTCTAAAACTTAATAAAAATGTAAGCAACAAGAAAACTACCTTAATGTTTAGTTTAGATCCCAATTGCACGTTACAAATTCCTCTCCCCAGTTCCTGGTTGGTCGTTTGGAGGGCATAGACTGGTTGAATTTGCTGGGAGGAGAATCAGGAAGGGAGCACACCTTTCCAACACTCCTCTTGCTTGCAGCTCTAACCCAGAACTGCCCATAAAGCCTTGATTGTTAAATTCTAATTTTTTAAGGAATAGTTTTCTTGGCTTTTCCTTCAATACTTCAAACTGTGACCTGACTGTTCTAAGAATTGTCACTTCTGTTAACCCATTTGTCTTAATTTGAGTTGCAGACCTCCTGGTTTGTCTCACTGTTTATTTGTTTGCATTTTCAGTGACTTGGCCTTACGGAATTGCTTCCTTACATCCGATTTAAATGTCAAAGTAGGAGATTACGGTATAGGATTCAGTAGGTATAAGGTAAGTTAATCTACTGACCGACCACTTTTTTACAGGATTCAGGGCCCGAGGTTACAACAAGCATTATAACAAGGTTATAAGCTGATACTACATTGTCCTTTATTTGAATAATGAGCTTTCAGAGTATAACTGGCAAATAACTGCAGCAAGTTCATGTACCAGAATAGATGATCCTTCTAGAGATGGGTAGAGTTTATGCTTCTGGAAGCTTCTGCTAAATTTTCCCCCTTTTGGTCCTATTTATAGTTGTCTAAAATATGAACAAACTCATATTAATGTGTTTTAAGAAAACATTTGAAAGAAATGCTCAATTTTTTAAAAATTAAAATATTAAAAATATTTAAGTATATCAAGAAAGTAAAAAATTCAAGACATTAGTTAAAATGTTTTGTAAGTACCAAACCTTAACTTGAATGCCAATTTCTTGTTTTCTGCTATGCAGTGAGCAATGAATGACTTTCCTCCATCGTGTTATTCTCTACTACTTGGAGAAAATGGGATTTTTTTTTAAATTCTAATTTTTTTCATAGACATTGCATAAAAACATATTAAGGAAAGGACTGTCAGTGTCTGTGATTCAATGTATGTTCAGCCTTTTTCTGGTTTTATTTTTTTGTTCATTTTAATCAATAATTTAGGAAGATTATATTGAGACAGATGAGAAGAAACTTGTTCCTCTGCGATGGACTGCACCTGAGTTAGTAACAAGTTTTCAAGACAGGCTGTTATCAGCAGAGCAAAATAAATACAGTAACATATGGTAAGTAGAAGGCTTTAAAGTAATTTCAGTGAGAGATTTGTGAAAATATTTTCAAATGTTACATAAAGGAGTAAGTTATATTTAAATTGGCCTGGTGCATCAGATGTACCGTAGGTTAATCTCTGTTAACTTGAAACTATATCCTGCTTTGGAAAGATGCTTAGAAATCTGTTGAGAGAAAGTTGGAGTAAGCAAAAACATTTAGCAGAATAATAGGTGTTTATACAAATAAAAATACCTTCAGATGTTTATAAAGGAAAGAAATGGTAAATTATTTTTCCAAGAATAAGTAGCTGTGGGTGACATAAAAACTTGATCCCACTAGAGCCCGATTAAGTTCAGTCGATAGAACGGTCGCATTTTAATTAAAACGCTGCATTGCTGCTGCAGTATTTGAGGGCAGCAATTAACTGTTGGTTTCTGCTGCCAAGGAGCTGACAGACAATGGCTGGTGAAACTCCTGAAGATGAACAATTTTGAAATTGCCAAGTTCCACTTCAGTTCTCAAGCCCCAAGAAATTTGGATAATGGAAACCATGGATTATGCTAACATTTCTGAAAACACTGTAGTTAATTCCTGCTTTTATATTTCTAAGGATATTAAACAGTAAACTATGCTTTGGTGTTTTAAAAGTAGGGTTGCAGAAAGCAAGTGAGATAGGAATTATGTAAACACTAATTTGCTTCCATCCTCCAAGGAGGCTTCCTCAGATCTTACTGTTCATCTGGACTACAAGCAGCCAGGGGCTTAAGGTTTCCAACTGGAATTTTAGTGCCCCTTATGCAGAGCTGCTTTGAATAGGTTTGGATGAGATGATTCCAGACACCCCCTCTGATCCAAATTGTTCTACATGCAGAGTCAGTTACTTTGCATTTTGAGCACAGAAAAATTCCCTGAAGATTAGCACAGACTGTAATCACCAAAAATGTGGTTAGTATTGGATACAGTACAGGTGCAGCACTGAGCAGAGGCAGCTTTTGACCACTGCAGCTTAAAAATAAGGAATTCTATGAACACTGCAACAAGAAGAAGTTTTCTAGCAGTTTGACCTGTAGCTGCAATTTCCCTTGAAAGCTTTTTCCCTTCCGTTGAATGAACTGTAATGTTTAATCTCATTTCTATACACTATATTGATATTTTTTATTTAACAATAATTGAAAAGATAATATTTTATTATACATGGGATTTTTTCCATGATTGAATAGAGACCTCCTATATTTTGTTGCCTTCATTGTTGTTGTCTTCGAGCAACTTTATTCTTCGGGCGTTTAGCATTCTGTCAAGTAAAATGAGTTAACAAGTTCTGAAGTTATTCTAGAGACAATGGGGAGTGATATTTATCTCTTCATGCCAGTTATGCTTTGCATATCCTTACTTCCTTAGAAAAGCAACATTAAGGTAGTTCTGAGAATACCCAGTGATGTGCTGCTCTTTTCCAGGTCCCTGGGGGTGACGTTGTGGGAGCTCTTTGAGAATGGTGCTCGGCCTTACTCCGACTTCTCTGACAGGGAAGTCCTAACCCATGTCATCAAGGAGAAGCAGGTGAAACCCTTCAAGCCACGCCTGGAGCAGCCGTACTCTGATAGATGGTAAACTTCACATGTTTCTATTTATTCTTAAAGCTGCTGAAGAAGTTTCTCAAATGACTCAGTTTTCTTAAATACATTGAAATTGCTGCATGGAAACATGCTCCCAGCAAACAAACCCTAGATAAACAGAGTAAGGGAAGTTCCTGCCAGTGATATGGGTGTAGTTGCAGTGTTTTAGGATTTTCCTTTCTCTCTCATGGAGAATACAGATAAACTGTACTTTCTTAATCTCTGTGTTTTGTGTTAGAGGTGTACAAGCCATAACCAATAGGTCTTTGGGGGTGGATTGTCTTTGGCCAATAGACAATTGTTTATTACTGTGTATAAAAAGAAGTTCTTGAAAATAAAATTTTCTTCTTCGCCATCTTGAAGCCTGTCTGCCTGACCTCTCTACCTGCTTCCACAAATCCCACCAACAACAGAAAAGCAAACCATAATATGGGTACTCTGGGGTTTGTTAAGTATCTGAATTCTATAAATTTCTTTTCAGTGGGAAACCTATTGAAACCTGTTTTTATTTGTGTAGGTATGAAGTTCTGCAGTTCTGCTGGCTGCCTCCAGAAAAGAGACCGACGGCAGAAGAAGTGCACAGACTTTTAACTTACCTCCGCATGCAAAGCCAAAGGGACTCAGAGATCGATTTTGAGCAGCAGTGGAATGCACTGAAACCAAACACCTCAAATAGAGAAGCAAGTAATTCTGCATTCCCAATCTTGGATCACTTCACAGGAGATAGACTTGGCCATGAGCTGGAGGAGGTTCTGACTGTGACTGAAACAAGCCATGGTCTGAGCTTTGAGTACATCTGGGAAGCAGCTAAGCACGATCACTTTGATGAATGTGGTCACGTGAATCCTGATGAAGCCATGACCTACACAAGTATTTTCTATCCGGTGGAGGTTTTCGAGAGGTCGCTTTCAGAGCAAGGAGCGGGAGCCCAGGATGGAAGTGGTCAAGAGGCATCACTTGCTGTCCCTGGGGTGTTACCCGTGTTTGATGCACACAAACTTTCTGTTGGAAATGACTACTACATCCAGTTAGAGGAAAAAGGAAGTGGCTGCAGCATGAATTTTGATAACCAATCAGTTGTATTAACAACAGAGGTTGATCATCAAGAAGCTGTACAAGAAAAAAGTTCTCATTTCACGGTTCTCAGGGATCTTGATGTTGAAGAATCTAGTACCGATGGGGACTTCTTCCAGTACAATACAGATCCTAAAGAGGAAATTTTGCCTGCTACTAGTAGCCCAGAAAGTCCTTTCCAGAGTATATTTAATGACATTGACAGATCAGAAGAATTGACAAACAGAAAAATACTTGGGTTTACTGAAACAAATGATTCTCCTAAAGACTTTAAACCAGCTGTTTTGAACTCAAACACAGATGCTAGAAAGGCAGTAGGCTGTTCTGAGAAGGAGCATTCTAGTCATGCTTCTGAAAATGAAACAGTTTCCATATGTGAAAATGTCTCTAACCAGTCGGACCTAACATTAGAAGAACTTTCTGATAACTTCTTATTTCTTCAAGAGAAAAACTTATTAACAGGGTTATTGCCTAACAAAACCAGCAGTGATTTGGGGCAAAATTCAGATGATGTTCTAAAAAGTATATTAGAAACCTCAAAAAGAAACTCTGTAGAGCCTGAGCCTGTGCCGGCTGAAAACGAACAGGTCTTTTCTTTAATACACGAAAGTCTTAGAACAGTGAAAGATGAAAATTTTAACCCAGTGACAATGAATAAAGACCCCAGTTCTCAGTCTCCAACTCTTGTAGAGATGCAGGCATCCTCTAGTCCACCCACAGCACCTAAGTCATGTGATAAACGGGCAAATCTCCCTGGTTTGAAGGATGAGGGGAAACTTCTAAATGTAGAAGTGAATGAAATCATGTCCTGTAACACCGATGCTCTCTGTCAAGAAGAGCTATCTTATAATGCCAAAAATAACAATGTGGGAAACAGTCCCTATTACAGTGTTGCTGTTGAAACAGATGAGTGTGATGCACAGGTGAAACAGGGAATGATTTTCAAGTCTGATGAAATAACTTTTAATAGAGAAATATGCAGTGATCAGGAAGATAGGAAAAGGAACTTGCAAGATAGTTCTCCCATATTAAAAAAAAAAGAATGTTTATTGGAGGAAATACATGAAACATCAAATCATTTTGAGAACTGTAAGGATGTTCCAGAAGAGGTGACCTTAATTTCTGTTGCTGCTTCAGATTGTACAAGTCAGGATAGTCTTTTGGAAGACAGCCCATCTCCTTTACAAACAGTAGAACAAGCCTTAGAGACACCTGATTCTTTGGATTCTTTAGATGTAAATGAGGTTTTAGAATCTTTACAGGCTCAAAGTCCTCAGAAACTTTTGCCACCAGATAAACCTGCTGACAGCGGCTATGAAACGGAAAACCTGGAATCTCCAGAATGGACTTCCCATGTCCCTGTTGAGGATGCTTCCAGTGTGGATACTGCTCTGTGTGTTGTGAGTGAGAGCAGTGTCAGTGCGTCACCTTCTAATCCAGTCATCATTGTGTCAGAAGCAGCAGCTTGTTTGGATGCGGTGAACAGCAATTTTGAAATAACCCCGGTGGTTTTTCTGAGTGGAAATCAAAACTCGTATAGGGACTCTGCCTATTTCTCTGATAATGATTCTGAGCCGGATAAAAAACCAGAAGAGTCTGTAAATCTGTCCAGAGAGACCGTGTGTGTTGTTTCCTCCAACAGAGCAGAGAATCACACTGAAGAGGTTTACGGGTTTGAAGAGGGGCAGCAAATGTGTGATGTGAGGAATTTCCAGGATGATGATAATCAAAACGCAAAAGTAGAGCTAAACCACAATATAGAGATCCAAGAGATGGATGTAAGGATGCAGGGGTGTCCTGATGAGTGGGCTGAGGCAGCTCTGGCTTCCCTGGAAATAGTGATGGAAGGGAACCTAAGGGATGAAATAAAGCTATCTGAGACTTCCCATAAAAGTGTCTCTTGCGTTGGCACTAACACTTCAGAACTTCTTTCACACAGAGACTTAAAATCTGTGCACAACGTGCACAGTCCTTTAGACCTGAGTAGCAGTGAGAAGTCCTTCTATCACATGGAAGGCCAAAAACTGAAAGAGCCAGATATTGAAGGAAAATACCTCGGCAAACTCAGTGTGTCTGGAATGCTTGATTTAGAAGATGGTGATGATGCAGATGAGGAAGATGAAAACAGTGATTCTGAGGATGACATGAGGACTTTTCATATGCATAGTCTGAGTTCTGACAGTGAAGATGAAACTGTTCATCAAGTACCTGAGATAGTTACCGAAAAAGATGATGGAAAACATTTGAGAAGCTTGTTGAAACTTCCAAAACCTCTTAATGAAAGGCAGCATGAACTTTGGAAAGATGAGAAAAAGGCTGTAACGTTCTTTGATGATGTGACAGTCTATTTGTTTGATCAGGTACCCTTTTTCTTTGTTACTAAGTAAAGTTTTTGTTGGCTTGCTTTTTTTTGTTTTTCTTTAAACAAGGAGTAATTGAATAAATTGCTTAATATTTGGGAAACCTTGTTACAAGAGTACCTTCCTTGTTTTGGCAGGGTTAAAGCTTGTTTGTGACGTGGGTTATTTTTTCTTCATATATTAAGGCTATACAAGAATATATATATGTATGTAAAAGAATAATATTTATATATAAAGAAGAAAGAACTTTTTAACTTGGGTATGTTCAGTTTTGTGCTGCTGGTAGAATAGTAACACTAATTTGAAGTGAAGGAGGGTTTTGCTTTAGTTTCCAAATCCTGAATCTCCATCGCTGTTGGACCCTTGACTGCATGTGCTGAATGAAACATGGTTTTTAGTCACGCTTTTCTGCTGTTTATAACCTGTATTTATTTTGATTATGTGAGACAGCATTGCTATGGCCAAGATTTAATTATTTTATTTTGACAGAACATTGTTGTAACTTTAAAGAAGCAGCTTTTCTGTTGAATGAGTTTGAAGACTTTGAGTTTAAGATGCTTTTATAGAAAAGAGGAAGATAGCAAAAAAAGCCAACAATTAACCAAAAACCACCCGAAAACCTCAAACTAAAACCTAACTCTGAATCTTGTGTTAGTTAGCATGGAGGTAAATTTACCTAAGATCGTAATCAAAGATGAGAACAGTATTTAGACAGTAATGCTAATTTTATCAATCCAGTGGGTTTCATGTTCAGTGAAATACTGATCGACTTATAAAATTCAAGGTTACTTTTGTTTCTCTATCAGCTTTATCAGTTTTTAACTTCTGTAACTGGATACAGAGGGGATTGTGTTTTAACATTATGGCAACTGAACTAGTCCAGTGAGTTTAAAAGAACAGTCGCATTGTCAGGCTTTGGAAATGTTGCTTATGATGACGCACATAAATATTAGAGTTAACTGTGTTTTGGAATAGAAAACGTAGGTGATTTATTTGTGTTTAGGCAGCCCTTAGAATAGTGATCCTTTTGTCAGAGGGGAGGGAAAAAAATGAGCTGTGTTTAAACTGCTCTTAGTTGTTGAACTCTTTATTTATTATTACAGTAACTGATAAAATGTTGGCTGCTTCCAATACCGGCTGTACAAAGTCTGTCTCTTTATCCTGAACATGATTAAGGGATTAAAATAAAATATTGGGAGATGGGATAAGGCTTTTTTAAAGAGGAAAAAACCCGTACCCATGTTAAAGCTGATAAGGGAACTCTTTTCAACTGGACGATATTTTAGAATATGAAACCATTTTATATCATAAGTAATATTTAAATAGTCATTTCCTGCATGCATTTTGGCATAGATTTGATACAGCTTTCTTTAGAAATAGAGGTACATGCATGTGCTTAATCTATAACTCAAAGTTTTGTTGTGTAGTTGTAACAGTTTACAGACCTTTTAATGCCACATTTGTCTTGATGGCTGGATGGGGGAGTGCATTTGTGGGTGTTGGCATCTAAAGGCACGGAGGTGTGTGTAAAAAGAGTTAAAGAAATGACTTTGTTTGCCTTAGGAAACACCAACGAAGGAGCTGGGAAGCCGTGGGATAGACGTGAACGGGGAAGGTGCTGGCAGCTCTCCTGTTCCATCTTCCAGTCTTGGTTACTTGAACAGATTTGCAAATTCAGAAAGCTCAACAGATGAAGAAGGTAAATGAATGTATTTATACACTGCAGGGGCCGAGACTGTTTTGTGCACAGCCTTTCATGCCAAGTCATTAAGCTGTCTGTGATCTCTAAATTCACTGCACCCTCTTGGTTTCGATGTTGCACCCTGAGCATGCTCTGCAGCTGGCTCAGGTTCCCGTGCTCCCGAGAGCAAAGCTCACGTGTGATACTGTTGTTTGTGTGTTGAGGTGGCCAGGGTGTCCTGAGAGGCAGCCACACTGTGGGTGACAAAGCTCTGTGACTCCCTGGGCTAGAGCCCTGCCCAGGGCCACAGGTTTTGTTTGGGGTTGATGCAATTTTCCAGGCTACGTGTACAACCACGGGTGACCTAACGTGACACTACTGTAATGCTGCTTTTTTCTTCTTTTTTTAAATTTTTCTCGCCAAGGTGGGGGTTTTGAGTGGGATGATGACTTCTCTTCTCCGGAGCCATCCTTTATATCCAAGGCAGCTAATAGTCTCATTGGTTCCAAAGCACCCCTTCAGCCATCAAAATACTTCTCTCCACCTCCACCTTCCCGGACTCTTGATCAGAACTGGTCACATTCATCCCCTTATTCCAGATTCTCTATCTCTCCTGCAAACATGGCAAGCTTTTCTCTTACACATCTTACAGACTCAGATATAGAGCAAGGAGGTAAGTGATTTAGTTATAATCATTATTTTAAAGCTACAAATTAAAACCGTTATGTAAGGATAAAAGGAACAGATACAAGAAGTCTTGTTCTGTTTTAAATACCAAATGTAGAAATACATTTTTAGCCCTATAAAAGTTTGTCTGGTTTTGTGTTTCAGTTAAGACATAGCTTTCAATGGAGATTCAGATTATTTGCCTCCAAGTTGGTACAAACTTGTGGTTGAACAGCCTATGAAACATTTACAGGACAAACTCTGTTTTTCTGTTAAAAATCCTAGTGCTGTATTTGTGTAAATGAAACCCCTGTAATCCTGAAGCACTGCTATTCCACCTGCCACACTCTGGCAGTTGATAATTCTCTTATTGCACTAAGTCACAATTGTGTTTTCATTGCACAGGGTGAGGGTGCCACGAATAGAATGTTTCTGCCATTATTGTGTAAGCTTATTTCAGTTTAGTTTCTTTTCTTATTGCTTTTTAGCCAGTGTATTCTTGACATAGTCTCCAGAATTGCAGCATGTTTTCTAGAGCTGTGAGTGGGATAGCTTGTGAGGAGAGCTGAACAATCTGTTCATATGGAGTACTAGCAGTATTTATTAACAAGCCTTCTTGGCCATAACAAAAAGCTTTTTTAACCTTTGATACATTTTTTTGAGGGTTAAGAGAAGCAAAAATAAGCAGACTTGAATCAGTTTGGCGTATTAGTAATCTTGATAACACATTGCATTATTAAAAATAAATATTACTGATTGCAGAGCCTTGCTAATGGTCAGTGTCTATAAATATGTAATCAGTGTTATATAGAGTTGTATTGTTCTTCTATTGTCCTCATTGATTAGATAATGTTTGCTGCTTAGTAACTTGCAGATAAGAGAGAGTATTTTTGAGATCCTACATTGCCTTGTGTGCCCTAAGAAGTGACATTGAACTGTGTGATTGAAGCAGATGTCTATGAATAAATGAACCAAATGTTTACAGTAGTTGAAGTCGTAGGGAAAAATTAACCAACACTTGGAAGTGCAAAAGAGCAGAATGCCAAATTCTAGGAAGAGTCTTACAAAGAAGTGAGGGTTGTGCAGAAGAATCTCACTGTGTCTTATGACCTTTCCTCTACTAATAGGAAGCAGTGAAGATGGAGAAAAAGATTAAATCAATTTAAACTTGCCCGGACTCCATACATAAAATACACAGACTTTGTGTTTGAAACTTCTTTATCTAAACTCTGGATCCTCCTGGAGTAACGCAGGTAATCAAGAAGTACTGAGAAACAAAAGTAAACACTGAAAGCAATGTTAAATCAGGACATTAATTTGAATGTGTATTTAACTTTGTAATGTATTTTTAAATCAGTGCAATTTTGCTTTTCATTGAAAGACGATTCTGCCGCTGTTTTCAAGTACTTGAAGTATTTTTCAGATAACTTAAACAAGTAAAGCAATTACACTACAGTCTGGTTTATGTATGAGATTGTATAATATTCTTTTTATATTTTTCCATGTAGTTCATTATCTATTTGAACATACACCTGTTGTAGAATTGTGTATAACTGTCCTGTGCAACAGGTGGCTGTGTTGATGGAATTGTATGAATGATAGTTGATCAGTAGTGAGCCATATTTATTCAAAAAGATATCACTACATATTACTTTGCTTATTACAATTGCACTATGGATTATTCTTCCTTTATTTCCTGATGATGTACAGAATCAAAATCTTAAATCTTTCAAGGAAAATAAGACAAGTTGAATTGGCCCAGTTATCCAGTTTAATTTGTCCTTTTTGTAGCCTTTGCTATGCACGGTACTTGTAAAACGTACATAACTTCTGAGTATTATGTTAGACTTGCTGAAATCTTATATTCAGTACCATTTCTAAATGATAATGGTTATAGAATGGTTGTTAGTGTTCATGTTTTATAGGAAACTGGAAAAGAATATATGATATACTCTGGAATTTTTAGGTGAAAGAGATAATGTCTCTTAATTCCTACATATGATCCTACTGACTGCTTAAACTGTAATAGCATCTGACTATATCACAATTAAGGGCCTTCCAGTTTTTACTACAATTTCTGCCTTGGAAAAAGAAGAGGAAAAATTGGCTGTACAAAACTCTGGAATTTATGAATCTTATAAAAAGACTAATTTCAATAGACTGGGTTTGGGTACACTTGGCCCTTCAGTTGTACATTCTGTGAGTTTTGAAGCTCACTCTTCTGCCAACTGCAGACTGGGGCTCCATTCAGAGGCCTGTGGTAAATCTACCTCTTGGTGATGTTATGACAATTAAGATTTTGATTCATGCTTAATGCCCAGTTTTGCACCCTTAATAGGGCCAGGTCCATGTTGAGATGTCTGCAGAGCTCCGTGGTACATCTTGAAATGCATCCTGAACAAAGGATGCGGTACAATAGGTTTGCTCTGAGCGTGTAGGGGAGGGAGGACAGGGTGGGGGTTTGACCTTCCTGTTCTGCCGTGCAGTTAGCTGGTTTAATCCTTCAAAAAAGATATCCTTAATTATTACTTCAGACTGAGTTCAGCTGAGAAACAAATCCCTGATTTCTTGGAATGCCTTACACAGTTGCAGATCTGTAGGAAACACTGATAGGAACAGTTTACCTGGCTTTGTATTTGTTTACCTGTACTAAAATACAAGTGTACTGAAGTATGAAGTACTTTGTATTTTAGTGGCTGTTTTGGCAGGGCTTGAGATAATGGTGGTCCAAGTGCTCTGTGTCCAGATCCAGTCACCAGAGAATTTTCATCATATGAAGATGGGAGGACTAGATATTTTCAGATGTGTGATTTTATTTTTTTTTTGTATACCTCTGTGTTAATTTTGTTTTGTAAGTATGTTTTAAAAATGACAGGAATATGTCAACTGCTTTTTTTCCAACATTATTTAACCCTTAAACCAGAAAGGCTTCCATACTGATTAAAAGGGAATGGTTTAGTTATCATGTTGTTTGAAGTTGCCAATGAATTGTTGAGTTATCTTTTTCTGATGAGGCACTCAGGTTCGGAGTTAGCCAGAACCGTTCTTCAGTATGAAGTGAGGAACTGAATTTTCCGATGGACCTTTCCCAAAACATTGTTTAGAAGGCAAAGTCAAGTAGTTGTTAATACAGGCTTACAGTATATACTGTAGAGGGTTTAAGGAAGCTGTGCGCTACTGAAAATATTTTAAAATGTTGGTAATAGACTTTGTGCACAAATTATTGCTTAGAAATTCCATAATTCCAGCATTAAACTCCTTGATACAGCTAGATTTAGGGTATCTCGTCTGTCTTCTTTAATTCTCACCACAGTAAGAATGAAACTCCATAATGGCCTGCAAAGAACATGTGGGCTTGTCTGCCGTGCTGGTGAAAAACCTGTCAGACCTGGAGTTCAGCCTTAATTTTGAATCATTTGATTTAAAGAATAGTCCTGGGTTAAATAAAAGCTTACACTCCAGAATGTTGTAATTTTGTTGTGCATTTTGTTTCTTGTAATTCTGGAAAATCAGATGTTTATCTTGCACATCAGGAATTTCCTTTGCTTGATGGAAATCTAAGATTTTTATTCTTTACCCGGGTTTAAAGAAAATCTTACACAGGAAGTGAAAGTTTACTCCTTTGTCCACATGGACTCATTGCTAATGAATTGCCAAAGGAGCATTTTTCCAAAACTAGATGTATATGATATTAAGCAAGGTAATGTCCTTTTTAGCTGTACAATGAAGAGAAAGAAATATTTAAAGTTAACTCGCATCACTTAAACATCAAGTTTAATTTCAGTAATCCAACAGACTGGATTGCAATAATATAAACAGTCTTTTGGGATAAAAAATTATAATTAAAGATCTGATCAACTACTAGCAATACTTAAATATCTGCCTGGCAGTCAAGTGGCACAATGAAGATGAATCAGTAATTCCAACATGTTGCATTATAATGAGGGGATTTGTTCCAAATCATTCATTACACTCTATGTTGTAATTTCTTGCACTAGCTACTTAAGCCTGGTCTCCGTTTTAGAAGTACATGTATCTATTTTCAATGGTTTATTATGAGGACTGGTTACAGCTTAATTCCTTCTCTAGCAGAATACCTGGATTGTTTGAATAATGAAGGCATTGTCTGAATTTGGCTAGTAAGGATGTTTCAACGATCTGGTTTTTCCCACCTAAAGAAGTTTGTTTAAACATTAGGGTCTGTAGTGAGAAGCCAAGAGAGTGACAAGAGTGTCCAGTTTCAGTGGGAACACCTGTACTCTCCCAACCCCCCAGCTGCAGATGCATTGTGTGTAACTGCATTTATGGAAATTGCCATTTTCATGGAAATGAGCGGTTTTTCATATCCTTGTGATGCACTAATGAAAGCCATTTAAGCCTCATTCTTTTTATCAGTATTTTTAGCAGATTTTTATGTAGTACTCCATCTTTCATGAGGAGGCTGGTTGGTAGAAAGACTTTTTTTTATGATTAAGCACTATCCTAAAATGTCAGCATTGTCAGGTGTCAGTGACTTGGCTATTTGTGGTAGAGTTGGGGAAAGGTGGAATCCAAGTACATTAGCCTTATAAGAAATAGCCTTAAATAAGAATGGAGTGTACAAAATTAACTTCAGCTTTAAGTCATACACAAATATCCTTGTATGTTAATGGTTTGGTACAAAATGGGAAGAAATCTAGAGGAGAGTCAAGCATCATATAAACTTATTGAAAATAAGTATTTGTAATACCAGCAGCCTGTTTTTTCAGAAACTTGAATATGACTTACAGTTAGTTTTGTTTATGAAATTGTTTGAACTTGCACAGATGTAGGTGTAACTTAAATGATAAATGGTACTGATGTGTGTGTATATATAATGTTTAATTCTATTTGTAAATGAGAAACTATGTAACAAAATCATAGGTATGAGGTTTTCCTATTGTAATTTAATACAGGTATGAGGTTTATGGCAATATATCATAGTTAATGAAATTTCAGGTCAAAATGTCTTTAAATTGTGTACATTTTTAAATTGTAATTTCTACTGTATATTGATTATCATGCATAGTGTGATTCAAGAAACTGCTTGTAATTTAAAAATATTTAATATTAAAAATAAAATACAGTTATATATTTATAATCTCTTTGTCTGTTTGTTCATTTTTAAACAGATGCCAGCAGTGTAGTTCCAGTGTAAGATATATTTATTAGTGTCCTGAGAAAGTTCTGAAAGCTCAAAGCCACAGATGAGTCCACGCTAAATAGTGTAGTCACCTTTAATTTCCTCCAGTATCACCTTTGTGAAAATTTCAGGTAAAGTGCGTACACAGTCAGTAGAGAAGCAATAATTAAAACAGGACCAGTGTAATTCTGAATACTGAATATTGTTTTTAATCATAGAATTAAAGATCTCTAGGAAGAATGGGAATTTTGAAATTTGTAAGTTCAGAAAACAGGTTAATGATGTTTTTTCAGTATTCATTGAATTTCTTTCTAGAAGGCTTTCTCGTGTTTGTCAGTCTAAGTGCATGTGCTGGAGGGACCAAAGCTCACCAGGTAAATCGGTGTATAGCGGTGTGTGTTGGGAGGCAGCGGCTGGGGCTGTGAGCGTGGGCACCCGGGGGGCAGGAGGAGACCCCCGCTCTGCCCTGCTCCCTGTCCGGGTTCAGGGGGCTCTGCTGGGAGCCCCCTCCTCACACGGCAGCTCTGGAGTCCCGGCCCCTGTTGGGACCTGGGAATGAGAAACTGATAGCAAGGTGACTTCAGCTCCTTGGGTAAAGTGTAACTACTGGGCTGGCATGTGACCGAGGCAGGGGGCATTAATGAGAACAGATGGAAAAGATCCCATGGCACTAAACTGGTCACCTTGTATAGAGCTTTTTCTCGAAGAATTTGAGAACTTGCAGTCTTTATGAGCAGCAGCCCTCTCGCTAGGGCTGGCGGGGCCGTGTCCGCGGGCCTGTGTCGCACGGTGCGGTGACAGCTTGTGGAACGGAGCTGGCCCAGCCTTCGTCCTGCTCAGCCGGGGCCACCCAGCTGCGGACGGGGCTTCTGGGCTGGCCTCGCCCGCGGTGACAGCTCTGCGGCTCGGTGCCGGTGCTGCCCCGGCTGCCCGGTGTCACCGCGAGCCCTGGGAGCACCCCGAGCCCTGTGAGCACCCCGAGCCCTGGGATCCCCCCGAGCCCTGTGACCCCCCNGGGGGGGGGCGGGCCCCCCCCCCCCCCGCGCGGCCCCCGCCCCCGCCGCTAAAGCCACGTGTCCGGGGCAGCGCCGGCACCTGCGGCAGCCTCTGCCTGCGGGGCTCGGGGCAGCGCCGGCCCGGGGCTCCTCAGGCCAGGGGCAGGGCCTGGGCCCCCCGCGGGCTGCTGCTGACAGAGCGGGGCTCAGCCGGGGGACACGCAGCGTTCCCTCCCCGTTGTCCCCACAGCCCCTTCTGCTGTTCCTGGCTTCCCCTGGGTCTGTACCGCGTTGCCCCTTGGGCCCCAGGTACCTTCGCAGCAGCTGGTGGAGTGGTAAGTCACAGAGGAGGGATGCCAGCCCTGGTAGATGGCTGCAGAGGGTGTTAAATGTGTTGGTATTTGGCTGCTCTCTCTCTCTGAATTCTCTTGACCGCTCCAGTCTGTTGCTCCGGATCCCCCCACAATCTGTTCGCTCCTTGCACAATCACCACCTCCCTGGGGCTCCCAGCAGCTGAGCTGGCTCTCTCTGAGATTGCTTCTCGGGGTTACAGCAGTGGCAGCCTGAAAGCAAACCTCTGCTAGCTCGGCACCTTGTTATCCCCTGATACCCATTTGCTTTTGCCCAGCCTGTGGTTTTAAAGGCTGCTTTTGCTTCCACAGTTTGCTGAGGCTTCCCTTCTCTTGGATCTTTGGATCTTCTTCCAGCTTTCTCTCCTGGCTGCCTCCATGAATCCCTTCTTCACCAAGTCCTGTGGGCTGTTTTCTTCCAAACAGCAGCTCTCCCCAGCAGTGCTTTTTGTGCTGGCGTGGGGAAGCTCCTCTCCTCTGCGCTGTCCACAGTTGTGCCTTTTCTGCCAAGTGAGTTACACAAAGAGTCCAGAACAAACCCAGTGCTTGCCTTTGGACCTGTTTTCTCAGTGAAGGTACTTGTGTGTCTCCAGCATTATTTTAGGCTCCCACAGCACGGGCTGGTTGCTGCTTGGTGCTCTCTTTAGGCTGTCATCACCTGGGTGCTGTTCTAACCCAGCCACTTTGTGGGCTCTTGTCCTGTTTGGTAAAGTTGCCTCTCTGGCAGTAAGGAAGCTGGGGATGGCCAGGATGCCCTCACAGGCAGAGAACTGAGTCACTGTGCAAGCCCAGCAGCTGAACGTGGCTCTGAAGAAGTGAGAAACGAGACAGGAGATTACTGGTATTACCATAGCACAGCTGGGAACTGCCACCTCAGCTCCAGCTGAGGTTGAGGTACTGGGACAGTCTCACATCTGGGGCTAGGTTTAGGGGTTTTTTTTCTTCATTTTTTATTGGCTCACCAACTCTCGAACTGCTCCTACAATAGTATTGGCATAAAAATGTATTTTGTTTAGACCAAATCTTTTTATGGCTATATGAACTGGAAGGCCACAGAAGGAACATATTTTGGGAATGTCTCTTGGTAACATCAATCGTTGGTGTTAGAGGCAGGGTTGCTGTGAGGCTGTTGTCTTCAGATGTAGTGTGGGCACAGAATCTGGGCTGAGGCAGGGTAAAATATCAGTGCTGTCATCTAAAATACAGAGGAAGGAACATTTGCTGTGTCTTTTTGGATAACTTGGAAAATAGCCTGCTCTGCTGCTGTTGATCTGGGGCAGTACCTGCAATTAAGCCCTGCCATTACTCATTACTGGATTGTTGTTGGAAGAGGGAAGTGTTTTTGGGGTTTTTTTTTGTGTGTGTGTGGTGGGGACTAGCCCAGAACACAGCAATGCTGCAGCTGAAAACACGTGGCTGGCTCGGAGCTTCTCCCTGAGAGTGTGCCATGTTTCCCTCTAGTGGACTCCTCACACAGTGGAAACCTGTGCCTACAAAAACCAGTTACCAGGAGTTCAAGGAGAAATTACTTTGATTAAGAGCATGAGGGGTCTGTCTAACTCCCCCTCCCACCATAAACCAGCACATGTACGTTGAGGTGGTGCCTGGTTTTATTGTAATGTGGGGTAGTGAGGGGCTGGGGGACAACAGCAGTGTATGAGATCAAACAAGAGATGAGCTGTTACCAAACCTGACTGACTCTTGTACTCTGCATATTTTTTTGAGTTGTGGCTCACCTTTCTACAGAAAGACTGGATCAACCTGGAGACCATTTTCTCTTGTGTAGAGTGATAAAGGCAAAATCTCTCTACTTTGAGGCCTATTTCTAAGAAGATAGAGGCATGCTTTTCACCAGGAGGTGATTCACTGCATCTTTGTTTCGCTGGCTCCATTCACTTGCCCTCTGCTCCCTCTGCAAGCTCTCCTCCCAGCTGAATATTGGTGTTATGTTTTCACAGCACATTGATGTTAATACCAGTACATGCAGCAAAAAATGAAGACTAAAACCAAAGGAAAGAAGCAAAGGCAGACCGTTGACAAGGAAGCATTTTCTGAAGAGCCAGCAATGAGGAAAAAGGAACTGGTGAAATGTTTGCGACGCAAAGAAAGGAGGAATGGGGGGAACAAGGAGGGCAGCAAGATGCCCACAGCCAGAGCCAAGCGTCCCTGGAGCAGCAAGGACAGGCTTTTGAGGAGACTGGAAAGCAACGAGCGGGAGAGGCAGAGAATGCACAAACTCAACAACGCATTCCAGGCTTTGCGGGAGGTGATCCCTCACGTGAGAGCTGAGAACAAACTTTCCAAAATAGAGACTCTCACGCTGGCCAAAAATTACATTAAATCCTTGACCTCCATTATACTCAATATGTCCAACGGACACTTTCCAGCAGTAGAAGGGATGGGGGGAGCCTGGGGGTCCAAATTGTACCAGCATTATCAACAGCAACATGGGGAGGGTGACCACGAGGAGCATCTACAAAAACATTCCACGTAGATTCATAACTTCAGCCACAACACCAACCGCCAGCTACTTCTGTAATTGTTTTTCCTTCTTACATCACAATACATGTCATTACCTAGAGGTTTAAAGGGACTATTTTTGTCTCCAGTCTCTCTTATTTTTTTTTCTTAAAAAGACAGACACTCATGGCTATAGTTATATGGCACATTGAAAAACTACCTTGACCATCAGCATTTTTCAGAGCATAATGAATGTATCTGTGTGGTGTGCCAGGGTCTGGAAACCTATCCTGCGGCACTGCAGTTGAAAATAGCCATTTAGGAGCTTCTGAAAATTACCCTACCTGGAGTAGAGCCTTTATGGTCTGTGTCACCCAAATTCCCTGGAGCTTATTGAGAATCTTGGCTGTAGCTCTGTTCACCAGCCTTTCAGGGACTCATCCACTATGCTACAGAGAAGGTTAAAATTGATGACAGCATTTGACTTGACTTGGTAACTGAAGTGGCACATATGGGAAATTGGTCACCAAATCTGGGTATTTATCTTGATACTTAACTTCTTTGGATCTTCCCTGATAATTTTGAACTTCGCAAGGCATAAAAACATCCGTTGATGCAAACATCTGCAAAGCTTTCTTAGATTGTAAGCTCTCTAGAGTAAGGACAGTTCTGATCTGTGTTTCTAGAGCATCTGGCCTCATGAAAATTTTCTTTAGTGGGTGTCTGGGTGCCATTGTAACACAAAAAAGGGACAAATTACTTACTTTTGCCAAAACAATGATAAAAACGCTTTAGTATAGTCTTAAGTTAGACAATGCTCTGACCAATTCAAATTACTTGCATTGAAGCCTGTGATGTGATAAGGTTCTTTCTTTCAGGGTTAGTGTTAGATTCCGATAGTATAAAACAATAAATGAAGCAGAAACTCTTCAAAAAAGGAAAATGAGCTCTTTTTTCCCCTCCCCATATCACCTTCTGTGGTGAAGTTTTGTATCACTGAGGAGCTCTCATTTCCTCTTGTGTTCTCCTACCTGCAGCCCCTGAAGCTGCAGTGGCCTCCTTTGGCAGTGGAGGTCCAAAGTGGAGGAGCACTGCCGTGGTCCAGCTCCCCCTCCCCACGTGTCCCCCGTCCCAGGGAGCAGGGAGCTGCTGCTGTGTGCTGTGAGTGAGTGACACCTCGGGTGTCACCAGCACTGGGACTGGTGTGGGGTGTCCTTCCCCTGCAGGGGCTGCCAAGCAGGAGTGGGGGCTGAGGAAGGATGGACGGGATCCGTCTCACAAAGGTCGTCCGGAGTTTGTGATGTGTTTTCAGTTTGCTGCAGCCCAGCTGAGGGGATGCTGATTTAATCCAGAGGAAAGGTGAGGTTTCCCACGCAGGCTGAGAAGGGATGTGAATTCTGTCTCTCCACCACAGCTGTGGTGTAGAACAGTGCAATGGTTTGGATGTGTGGGTGCCTCACCAGAGAGGTCATTTGGACCCTGTGTTCCTGCATTCTTCGTCACGTCAGAAAGGATTTTGTAAGAAGCATTTTTTTCTGATAAATTACTTTTATTTTTCAAAATTGCTTCAATTTAAAGTCACTTTTCCTTATTTTAACTAGCCACAACAATGACATTACATTTTAAAATTAAATAATTTTCTAAATAATAGCTTTAGAAGGCAAATACTTAGTACTCAAACATAAACAACTTATAACTTATCTTTTTTTTTCACTTAAACCCAGCTTTTTACAGTAAAGTAAGTGAAACTTGGCAATGTAGGGAAAAATGCAAAGGTACATTATAAAGCTTATTGTATGCAATCAGGTTGATTGTTGGAGATGTAAACACTGACTATTAAAAGGAAAAATCTTCTTGATACAATGCAGAGAAAAATACAATCCTAATAATTCTCTAAAAATACACGTAATAAAGTTATTTATTTGGACAAGATACTGTGCAAGTTATGCAAAACCTATTATGGTAATTAATGCAACACATTATTTATGGTTCTCCCACAATGTATGTATAAACCAGAAATCTCTAATCACATACTGGAAAGATCAACAGGTTCTTTTTTAACAGTAAAGTATCTTCCATCTTCATTCACATTTGTACTTGGAAACAGTGCTTTCCTTGGCATTAAATACCAAATATATTCCTTAAATAGGTGCAAACATAAGTTTTACTTCTACAAATACAGTACTCAGACTACACCAAACTGCTCATCATATAAAAATAGCTCCATGTACAGTCACACACAGAGAAATGAATGTAAACTGTCCAATTATTATAAATAAGTCAGGAGAAAAAGCTTTTTTTGAGAATAGAAAGTGGTTTCATGTTGGAAAAAGGGATGAATAAATCACTTACTAAGAAATGAAAAGCAGAGCTTCATTCAGAACTGCCATCAGTGGACACTGGCCAACTCCACTGTTATCAGTAAAGTTGTTTTGCATTCCTACCACCATAAAGTCAGAATTTAAGACCTTCCCTTGATTTTTACACTATGAAAGCATATTTGCAATGATCTGGAACACAGCCTCCAGAGTCTGGCGCCTCCCAGCCTCATTAGGGAGGCATCTGTGTACCTCAATTAGCCCAGTTTCCGTGAAGCTGAACACAGAACGTGATTTCCCAGCAGCTGCACTGACAGTTCAGAGCGAGGCATCGCTGAGCAGGACTGAGCAGGACTGCGCTCTCTCCAGTGCTCCCTGAAACCTGGGAGCTGCTGCCTGATGAACACGTTGCTCACTGTCAGCAAAGAGCAAAAATTGACCCTTCCTGCTAACTGCAGCCTAAGCCGTTGAACAGAATTTGATTTTGCTGATCAGAGAGAACAGCCTGAGCCGAGCCCGTCCCTCCCCTGGCAGGAGCAGAGCTCTGTGTGGAAGGGCCTGTACAAACAGGAGCAGTTGTGTTTGTCTGCAGTTCATTCAAATGGAAACATCTTCATCTGTGCTCAAGGACAGTGTGCAAGAGGGTGAATATCAGAGAAACGTAGGGAAGATAAAAAAACAGAAGTAGCAATCATCTGCACAGATATTCACATTTGTATGATGTGTAGCAGCTATGGTAAATGGTCAGAAATACATTGTGGTGAAAAACCTTGCCTGCTTTGACAAAACTATGAAGTCTATCATAAAGTCACATTTTACACAAGATGCATTAGAAGGATTCAGTTCTTAAAATACCCCATTGCAAAGTCCAGTTCAGTCAAACATTTTAGTAGCACAAACATGTCATGTTTCTCTCTCCAAACAGTAGACATTTAGTTTCTTTTTAAATCACTACTGCCCGTTAGCAACACATAGATGGCAACAACTTAACAATTAACAGCATTTCTGTCCAATTCTTGACTTTCACTGACCATCAGAGGAGCCTTAGAGTGTTCTGTTTTCCCTTTACTCTCCTCATCTTCTCCCCAGGTCGACACTGCCAGGTTTCCCTCGGCAGTGTCAGGCACAGCGACCCGAGATGCTTCTGTAGCATTTCCTCTGACTGTAATGTGCTCCCACCCACCCTGTGAGAGAGTGAGACACAAATTCAGGAGAAACATCACCCTGCCAGTGCTGGATCTCACGTGATGCTTTATATACACCACTATTTTATACTATTTGTTCATGAGGAAACTAATCCTGCTCTGGGATGAATTTTTAAAAAACGCTCCTTGTAAAATGAAACAAAACACAACAGAGCGCCCTGACAGGGAGTTGTAGAGATGGTAAACTTGAGGATTATTTTTTATCACAGGAAATTGAGATTAGTAGGGTCAGGCATTCGTAACAGAGCCACTGCAGATGTTCCACCAACTTAAAAGGTGGCAAAACCTTGAAATAGCCTTTCTCAAAACACTGAGAGTAGTACAGGGTACAGCAATGAGGAATAACCATGTGCAGATCAGGAAGGAATGCACTTTTTTAAAAAATGGCTCTTATTCCACTGGTTTTTCCACTGTAACTTCTAAATTACCTATTTAAAATGAATACTTATCAAATGTAAATAATCAACTTCCCAGCTATGATTGCACAGGCCATTACAGTAACTGCAAAAAGGAACCTAAACCTGAAGGAAATGTCAGCTTCCTGCAGGTACATCCAAGCTTTCCAGCGCTGGGCAGGATGGCACTTCCCCCTCTCTGAGAGCCCCTGGCTGTTGGGATGTACAAATTTGAGGCAGTTTGGTGGCCCCAGCACTTACCCCAATACCGTAATCCCACGAGAGGCCCTTGGGTTCCATGGGCTGCACTCCGGTGCGGTGGCAGACGGTCCCGCAGCTCAGACTGTGACTGCCCTGCACTTTGTCAGCTATCACCCACACCTCGAGGAACAAAGAGAGACAATCAAATGTGCTGCTCTTCCCAGATGGGAAATCTCAGTCTGACCCCGTTCAGAAATCAGTCTTGGTCTTCAATGGGCTGAAAATGCTCTCATTTAGGTCAAGAGACACCCAACCAAATTATAGAGCAGTGTTATGGTTAAAACACTGCCAGGTAAGACTTGGCAGGAAAGAGAAAAAAATGTAAGAGAAAAATATATAAAAAATATAAGAGAAAAATATATAAAAAGCCTTGTTAAAATATATAGCCTTGTTTAAAAAAAATGGAAAAATAATTAATTGAGGCTTTTTACAGCAGATCACTATTTCATCAGTATGATTTTTTGTCTTGCTATTGGATTCCAGCATTTAGACCAACACTTAGTGGAATGAAGTTAAACAAAACTAAGGCTGAAGAACAGTTAATTACTAAAGTATGTTCTGCATAATTTTAAATAAACGAATGAGATTAAAGGAAGCTTAATACCCACCTGGTCCAGGGGCCCTATAGACATTTTACGGATATTATTCGAAACGTGATCCCAGGTAGATCCTTGAGGGTAGCTGGGTGTGATACCCTGGCGGTACCAAAGATTGCCTGTAAAATAAAGAGTGCTGGTCACAGCCCAGCATGGCTCTTTGTCTGAAGTGCTGTAAACAACATAAATCAGCAATTCAGTCCTTCTGGGGAAATGCAGTTTTGGCTAATGTGTTACAGACATGGACAAAATGAAGTTCCCACTTTGGAATTTTTATTTCTATAAAAACAGCAAACACTCTGTTTTGTAAAACTTCTTGGGGAAAAATGTTCATATACAGAACTATGCACTAGAAAACAAAAGCAAAGGAGAGGAAGGTTTCTGAATCTGGTGTTAAAGGCTTGTTTCTTTTACAAAAGGTGCTTTATGATTTCTCTGTTTTGGAGCAGGATTCCAGACAAAATGCTGCCTTGCACTTCTCTGACATTCATTTGTGTCTTCCCTCCACAAAGAGCACAGATGCTGGATTATTGTTACCCAGGGCACTGTCCATATAACAACAACCAAGCCTTCAGAAGCAGTACTTAATGCACTGCTACTCCAAATCCTGCAGGATGAAATATTATTGCCCTTGGAGCACCAGCAATCATCTGTCCAGCTCTAACTCAGCCTCTCTGTTTTAAATCAGTCTGGTATATACGGATGTATTTTTTGTAGCACTAATAATTTTTTTAAATCCTTACCATTTTTATCCAAGACAAACACAGATGTTCGTCCTACTGAGACTTGCTTTAACTTCTGTTTTTGAGGTGAAGGGATATGGTACCAACAGTCACCTAAAGGTCAGAAATCTTGAGTTAAACATCGAGAAAATAGAATTAGGCATGGAAATGCCTGCAGTTGAAATAAGTTGCTGTGCAGGAAAGCTGTGAATGACGTCGCACTGCATATATTTTTAACAGACTGTTTTTTACAAACAAACCTTTAAGCTACGCAAGTGAAGAGCAAATGAGCCGTTCTCATTATTGTATTATGTGTATGCATTTTTTAGCACAGCTATGGGAAAGGCCTCTGGAAACAGACTGGACTTTTTCAGACATGGCAGTGGAGGAGAGTAAAAGATAAAGCACAGGTTCTTACCTGCAGGTTTGTTTGGAGACACCGAACCCCGGTAGAAGGCAGAACCATCCCTAGCAATAGCCCACACTTGGTAAAATGCTCCAATGGAGATGGAAATGAAGGGCTGGTCTGTTCCCACGTGCAGCCAGGACGTTCCCTAACAAATCATGGGAGATGAATTGGGAAGCAATGGTTAAAAACTCCAGGAAAATATTGTTGATTATTACCAAATGAGAAAAAAACAACATAGTGAAGATCTTTCTGGAGAATAAATCTTATGTAACTTGACAACTGAACAGCAAAAAGGGTGTTGATCCTCAAAGATATCTGGATATACAACCCTTTGAAAATAGCTAAGTTGGACAATGAAGAGCCTTTTCTATTAAAATCACTGGATTTTAGGCATCTACAGTCTCTGAACAGCTGGACTAGAGCCTTCTCTTTTTTCATAATCCCTGGTTTTGATTACACAGAACAGTAGTCTCACAAAAATCAACTGAAATGGTGCTTCAGATTCCAGACACAGTATTCCAGTTCTCACTGCTGCACTGCCTTACAGATCAGTGCCATTGTAACTGATTGAACAGGAAGGGAAAAAAAAATTCTGAAAAATTTTCCGATTTCTTGCAGTTTTTTGCCAAATTCCCCTAAAGTATACCGTGAGATTTTTTCCCCTGCTGTAAGTATGGCTTAAAATCAGAGCACATCCACCCTAACTTGGTTTCAGCATGTGTCTATTAGAAGGAAGAAAGTTTTTCAAGTTACTGGGACAATCTTTCCCTTGCTGCACACTTTACTGGACATTTGCCCATTATTTCTGTCCCAGTGCATTACAAAAAGTCCCATCTGTAGGTTTGTCCAGGCCCACCTCTCTTAAATTTTCTGGGCCATTTCAGGCCCAGAAAAGGACAAACCACTGATAGCAACAGGCACCAGACTGGAACCATGCTTGAGACAGAGTCCAGTCCTCAGCAGTTCTTTAAATGGGATACACCAGTTATCAGCAATTCCACAAAACTAACAAAAGAAAGGGAACTAAGCTAGCAGTGCAGAAAGTGGAAGTAAAATGCTTCACGAGAAGACGGCCAGGAGCTGAGAGAGGCTCGTGCAGGGGATGTGGCACAAGCTCAGGTAGATTATGCAAGAGAAGCGCTGTTATAAGGAACGTGGGCAGCAAACTGTGACAGGGACTTCCAAATCTGGGACACAAAGGGATGAAAAGTAACAGGGTGCTTCGAGAGAGGGCCCTGTGGGATTGTATGCACTTGCACATCACACTGAATACATCAGAAAGCAGTAAAAGCAAATGGAGCCTTACAGCTGGGTTTTGCTGTGTCACTCCAAGCCTGCAGAGCACGTCTCCTTTGTCACTGATTGCCCACAGTGCTACTGCTTCTTCACCATCTGCATCTGAGCTGGGAATTATGGAGATGTCCCACAGGGTAACAGGAGGCACTTCCAGCCATGGCCCATTGGTGACTATCTTACATTTTCTGAAGCAGAAAAAACCCAAACTTGTCAGAAGTACATACTTTCTAAAACTGAATTTCCCAGCCTGTTGTTGACTTCCAGTCCTGAAGTATTTTCATTAGCCAGTACTTTCCATTAAGTATTAGTACATTAAATTCAAAAGAGGTTTTTAACAATCAATCATGTTTTGCATCAGGTTTTGAAGTTTGAACTAATACCGATTTCTCAAAGCTTCTGTTGGTTTTTTTTAAAGTTACTCTATAAAACCAAGACCACCCAAGAAGTCTGCAACTGGTGCTGCACTGCTCCATAGCTTTCTCAGACTCACTGGGCAACAGCAGGATAATAAATTGCAGAGAGAACTCCCCACCCAGTTCATTCCTTCCTCTGTCTTGCTTACGGGAATAAATTTACAATTCTTTTTGGTGGGGCCTGTTAAAAAGGTTATGTAGCATCCTGAGTCAGGTAGAGGTAAGGCATCTTAAGTGAAAGACTTATTAAGTCATGTTGGGAATTTATGTACTTTTTCTGTGGAAACTGCAACAAAGTAGTGATGTCTATTAGGGAAATCATGTTAGACTCCATCATTACCACAATAATTTTGTGTATGAAGAATGTCCTAAAAAAAATCAGGATATTCCTCTGTTTCCCATTCTGAAAAACCAGATCCAGCCTGGAGCAGTTCCCTATCTGTTTTCAATTTTCAGCTGATACTTAAATCAGGAGGAAGTGTTCAGTCTACAGGGTATTTTCCAAGTTGCTTATTTTATTTCAAGTCACCATTTTGATTTACTGGATGTCATTTGTTTTTCTGCATAGCCTGGAACCACAGTTTGATGCTTCAGAACCTCACTCCCAAGCTTTTTGTACAAGGGGCAAAATAATTTGAAGCATCAATACCAAACCCAGCAGTGTATAAGTTCACAGCAATTAATTAGCACAGCTATTAGATGCTCTAGTATAGAAAGCATAGAAAAGCTGGAAAAACAGGGAATGCACAGACCTCCCTGGCTTATAGAGAACAGTAGCAGTTGGCTGATTTCCAGGCTCCACCTGAACATTTCCTCTGACTGAAGTGGGGTTGCATTATCTGTGGCCTAGCACCAAGTATGGGGAATTAATAAGTTAAAATATAATATAATATAAAAGACATGTTATCAGTTGTTACAAGTGACCTAACATGTACTGATATACCCAGTGTCTACTATTCCCTAGTCATTTACCATAAGGGAAATCAGATACAGAGAAGAACTACCTGACTTTTATCTACAGATCCCACAAAATCCAATAGGGTAACTGCTTGTAAAGGCTTACAATTGAAGCCAAAATGTTAATATCATCAGCCTTCTCTGCTGGAGATGGGTTATTAATTGCAGGTTTCTTTACTATTTCTTTTGTTGACTGAGTGACAAGACTCTTCACCTGATAACTAAAGTAGACTTGTAGTGAGCAATCAGCATTCAAGTTCAAAACTTATTTATATCAAGGTTCCTCACCTTGCCCAGCGCCTCCGTCGGACAAAGTCTTTCATTGTCTTGTGGCCATGGTAGGACCTACCAAAACAGATTTAAACAGCGTTCATGAGGATGTCAGAGCATCTCCAATGTCAGTGCCTCCATCTGCCCACCAGGCCCCCCTGCTGACTTTGGAATTCTTGAAGTGACAGTTTGCCAAGTTCCCCGTGCCGCCCTCCCTCCCTGCAAGGAGCAGTGTGCCCACAAAGGGGGGAAATGAGGCAGTGCTGTGTTCCTGTCAAAGGACAGTTGATGTGCAAACAGAGAGGAGAAGGAATGAGGCCTGGAGGCTGGCATCTGGGAGAAGAAGCGTTTCCTTACGCGGGGAAGTCGGCTGCGTACTGCCAGCCCTCCCGGTCCGTGCCGCCCGCCGCGCTGAAGTCGATGTACCAATCCGACACCTGTGGGCATTAACAACAACACCTCGTGGACAACAAACACCTCTTCTTCTATTTCCCTCCACCTTTTGGAGAGCAGTGACTTACTAGAAACCTAATACTTGAAATACATACAGAGGTTCCCAAATCTTTTCAATTCAGCTGAAAAGTCCAAGCTGCGATAAACAAAAACCCCCACTCAATGCATAACATTCTTTTGATTATGGGAGATTGTTACTAGTGTATGAATGTGGAAAACAGGGTTAAATGTAACAACAAATCCTGGAAGAAAATGTGAACCCTTTGAACTCAAGTCTTATATCCTACTTGCTAATCCTGGACTTGTTAGTAAAAAACTTCGTAAGACAGAACTTACCCAAGTCCACTGCGGAGAAGGAGGTTTGGTGTTGGTCTTTGTACATTCCTGCAGGCCAGAGGCATCGCTCCACATGTATCTGTCTGTGGGCAGACCTCTGTGGAGGTGGAACAGGGCACAAGGAATGCAAGGCCATTTACAACAGGGAGTTTTAAAGGCAAGGGAAGAAAAGCCTATTTGTAGCACTTCCTACTTCCACACACAAAACACTGCCATCTTTAATCTCTGTATTTAGAAATATGTGAATGATGAGCACAGTGGGAAAGAATCTGTATAATTGCTTCCAGTTATGCCAGACTTGAGGACTTTTTCTCTGTAGAGTGATATTCCTCACTGCCATTTAAAACTGGAACACGAATCCCATATATGTGGATATGTATTTTTCAATACTTTTGTTCAACTATATTATTCAAGGACCCACTCTATTTAGCACAATATGTATATAAATATATAGATCCTAATACCTTTCCTGTATGGCCTTAATAATGAAAGATATTGTGAGAAGGCACACTTTGTGCAATCACAAAGCACAAATCTGTAATGTTTTGCCACAAGTGCATTTTCAATGGACAATTACAAATTAGAAAATTGAGAAACACTCCTCCTTCCATCACAAGTTAACTATGAATGTTGGAGGAGACTGAAGATAGAGTAACTGTAATAACTCTTCCAAAAAGCTAGAACAAAGCCCTTGTTTCATTTCACAGTAGTAATATCAAAGGAAATGAATACAATAAGTTGAGTAAATAACCTGCTGCTATACAATAAGTTGAGTAAATAACCTGCTGCTGTATCCAGTGACGGGGTTCCACCGCTGGTTCTCATAGATGTAAACACATTTCACATCTGACTGTGTATAAATGTTATCAGCACTACTGGCCAGTCCTGTGAGAGGTAAATAACGTGGATTAGAGCAAAGCTAAAGCTTAAAGACACTACATTTAAATTCCAACAGCCACTGTTGTATCACTGATTGTTCTGTTTCTCACTCTTAAGCTTTACCTTGGATGAAGCCCCCTCCATATGCACCAGTATAAACCCAGGCTGTGTGGTCGTAGCCGATGCCCCACACCACGCCCCGGCTGTTGCACTCTATCAGCCGCAGGTGGCCTCCCACCTGCCGCCAAAACCTGCCAGGAAAAGGACATTTCACTTGACACCACATCCGTCAGGAATGTATGCTTTCCCCACCAACAACCCAACAATCTTCAGGACAGGCAGCCTTCTCTGCTCACTTGTCCAACCACTGAGCAACCTGCAAGTGAAGGCAGCTGCCACTTGAAAGCGTTTCTCTCTGAACAGCTACCAAAAAACAGATGGTATTGTTCTGCTTGAGGGCTTTGCAGGACCAAATTGCCACAGTTGTCATAAAAACTGTCAAGAAACCACCCCTGGACTGCAGGGTCTATGGAGGATTGAGAATTTCAGATAACACTGAAAGCTGAAATTATATTCCAATTACAGCAATTAGACTTACTTTTAGTCTAGGCTATCTCTTATGACATTAAAAACGCAATTACAAAAAATGGGATCTCATTGAGAAAGGCTTTTGAAATCACAAAGATGTCTCCAGCATCTAGGAACTGAAATAGGTGAATTTCTTCATGTGCAATGATGAATAGGAAGGCAGCCATTAACCCTGTCAGTGAGAGACATCTGCAGTGTCCTACACACTGCAACAGCCACTGAACTGACAGCAAGGACATTCTTTGCTGGATGGCATCCCATGCAGAAAGAACAGCTTCTGAAGCCTCTTACATTTGATCACACGGCATCAGCTGGGGTCCGGCCTCCAGCTCAGGACTTGGCTCACTAACAAAGATGTCTCCTTTACAAGTAACTGACCAAATGGCATGGTGAGAAGGAGGGCCTTGAATCCGTCTGCTTTCACAGCAAGACATGTTCAGCAAAGACAGCTACAAAACAAGAAGCAAAAAAAGCTTCCATTTACGGTGAGAACAAAAATTCCCATAGAGATGCTCTGTACAGTAAAACAAAGTTTTACATCTGCACTTCCTTGCAAATCAGCGAAGTGAATTTGCAGCATTTTCTCAAAAGGCACTAGAACTCAGTGGTTCAGAAATTATCACACAGCCACTGGAGCTGCTGAGGTTTGCAGGAGCTGATCAGGACGAAGCATCTCTCACATCTTCCCCTGCTCCAGTGCACCTATGCCTGTCTGCCTGTACAGAAGACTCTCTGCAACAGTGACAACAGAGATTGGTTCTTCTACCAATGTGGAAGAACACACTAATTAACTCCTAGCTCATTCCTACCCTGATGTATACCCAGAGATGGGAAGAGAATGAAAAGCAATATTGATGTTTCTGTGGATAGCTGTGGCACCAGAAAGCATGCAGCCTTCAGAGGAGATAAGAAGCCTCAGGTGCCTCTAAATAAGTTTGACCAGATGTTTTAAATACCTAAACTTAAAAACAGATGAGTAGCCTCAAGAGTGTAACTGTAATGCTGAGATTTCAGAGACTGGTTTCTGTGTTTAATTGAACATATTGTCAACTTGAAATGAGAGATCCCCAGAATTACCCAGTCGTGCATTTCTTGCTCTGTGGCGGCTGCCAGGCGGATTGGCCATCGCTGCTTTGTCCTCTCAGGTGTGTACAGTGCAAAGGAGTGTTTGGCTTCATTCAGCACTTCAACTATAATGGTCACTTCATTCAGGAACACGTGGATGTACTAAGACAAGAGAGAAAAAACTGTGACTAAGGCAAAGCTTCCACAGAGCCTGCAGTTTCACACTTCAGGTCTACCAACAAGGCATTCCTGCCAAAGATAGCAAGGAATCAATTCTTGGCACAGAGGGAATGGGACTCAGTTTCCAGCCTGCACTACCTCTGATTCTTACTGCCTGTGGGCATTAACCCTACTTGTGAAGACCCCGTCCGGCCAAGCCTGGCTCTTCACAACCAAGAACACTTTGAACTTCCAGAAGAATTCCTAATTAGTGCAGAACTGATGGTTTAAGCAATGTGGGTGGTTTCTGACTGGGTATTTCTGACACAGCATTAGCAGCTGCAGCTCAGAAAAGCCTGTGGCTCACTGGTACCCAGGGCCACCTTTGAATTGGTTCCCAAACCTCAGAAGAGTAGCGTGCCAGAATTTGGCTCTGTTAATGAAACTGTTTCCCCTTCAGAGGTTTCCCTTCACCAAAAGCAGCTCTCTCAGGGGTCTCCAGCTGAACACACCTTTTTCTCCTCGTGGTACATGTAGTAGATGAACAGGATGCTGTCACGCATCCCATCACTCCCAGTGAACTGCTCCAGTGCCACTCGAACATCCATCCATTTATGGGGCTTCCAGTTCCTCCACCACTGCAAGGCTCCTGTTTTAACCCAAACCGACTACAAGGCAAACACAAAATTACAGGAGTAAAGAAACTGCACAGCTCTCTCTTTCTCCCCAAAGTGTTTTTTGTGACCACGAGCTGTCTCTGCTGCAGGTAAGTCTGTATCACACCTCATTATACATTCATACATCTGTATCACATATGAAAACTTGTAGAAGTGGATAGAAAGATAGTGAAGTAGCACACGTACAGGGGTAGTAACATTTTACTTCTGCAAGAATGCAGTAGCACGCGGGTACTAATTGTCTCTAGTTTGCTCCTGTTACAACACAACTTGTTTGGAGTCTAAAGGTTTTTGACACATTTTTTTTAAACCTGGTTATGCCCCTGGACTCCAAGTGTTTTTAATCAAATGAATTCCAGATGTCGTTTGGCAATTAGCAATGAAGGGACCAAAAATATGAATGAATCTGAAAAGACCCAAGGAGTCATAACAAAGGGAACATCAGACAAAAGTGCTGCTATTTATGTGCTGCCACTGACGTTTGCATCATTTATTTACGCAAGTTAAATTAGTCCTAATGGCCACAGAGAGGGAACCTCAGCTCCTTGAGTCACTGTTTCAATTAAGATGCCTCATCTTGTGGTGGAATAATTCATACCATGTCAGCTGTTGCAACCATTTCTCTGAGGATTTGAGGTTTCACAGTACCCAAATAATGCTGACCAATGCTTTGTTTCTTCCTAAATAAAACTATCTGATAATGCTTTTAGACGAATACTGCTGCTCCATGTTTGACAAGCTGTTAATTTCCCACAGGGAGCTCAGACATTAATAATCCAGGAAAGTTGTCACAGACAGAAATAAGGGCAAGAATATAAAGCTGACAGTAGGCTCAAATCAGCATGTCAGAAATGTATTATGTATTATTGATTCCCAGATGTGTTTAGAAGATAAATGTCCTCACTGCTTACCTGCTCAATAGCCTGTTCATAGTGCCTGAAATTCTCCAGTTCCCGCTTTGTCCTTTCACTGAGCTGCTGAAAAATCTGTTTCCTCCATGCTGCTGTCTGTGCAGGAGTGATAGACAGGGACAGAGACTGCACAGATGATGACAAACCTAGGACAGAACCAAACCCAATAAACTCCAGTGAGCTTTGAGTACAGTTCTGTGAAAGGTAAAACGTGATGCTCCTTTGAGCACCAGACTGAATCAACCCAGTCTAACACCATTTTTATAATGATTAGAATTTGGAATCAATGAATTACAGCCCAAATTTGTAAATGATGCATAGAAGTAGGATGACTAGATGATTATCTAGAAGCTTTTAGAGCCATAGCCTTGTAAAAATGGGAGTTTTGTCACTGAACTGCACAATAATTAGACAATATCATGAGTTAGCCTGCTAAATACTGGCTTGTCACAGTCCATGGTTTATTTTACCCATCTCAGTAGGGATGGCAGAGTGAGGCAGTTATTGCTGGCATCTGCATCTCCCAAAAGAGCCCTTTTCACTGCTTCCTGTTACTATTTGGTGATATCATGTGTTTTGCCCAAAGTTGCAGTTTCAGTACAATAAGAAATGAGATGTAGATCCAGCACAGATTAAAGAATTGTTACAGGAACTCAAGGGAAAATATCACTTTTACATTTATTTATCTCAAGCCCAAAGTGCTCTAGAGCTAAATACTGCAGCACTATGCTCAGACACGGAATCTGTTAACAAACTGCAGTAAGAGAAAGTGGGTTAGCACAAGTTTTGCACCATGGCTTTGCTCAGAAAAAACAAACCAACATTTTTTTAAAGAGCATGTTGAACTGTGACTGGAGCTGGGGTGTGCTGTGGTGACTGGACAGTACCTGATGGAGCAGTGAACCATTTCAGGGGGCTGTGCAGATCCACCAGACAGCCTCCCCCGGACACCCAGGCCCACAGTGGGTGCTCATCAGCTCCGTACGGGTCTTCAGCTCCCACCGAGAACACGCCCAGGGAAGAGAGGCTAGATGTGTCTGCAAAGCTGCTGACAGACAGGACTGGATGCTTCTGAGCCTCCTTCAAGTCAATGTTTATCCACTGCAGTTCTGCAGAAGCATTTGGGTTTGCAGGAGCTTTATTCACTTCAAGGTTAGCTTGGTCATTACTAGCTGAAGCAGCAGTGGCTTCTCCTTGCTCAGAGTCCAGAGGATCCACAGTCAGCTGTGCAGATGTTTCAGCCTGGCTGGCTGGGCCGTTCCCTGCAGCTCCCAGCAGGGCAGGGCTGGCAGGGCTGGTGGGCACGCCGGGCAGCTCTGTATCAGAGGAAGGATCTGCATCACCCTGAATGACCGCGCTTGTTTGGTTCTGAATATCATCAGTAAAGAAACAGCCAGCACTGAAGGACAAATAGATAATTAATTATCATCCAAAGCATTGTACATGAGCACAGGCCTTAGATCACAGACACACAGAAATTGACTCAGTGTTTCACTGCAGGAGAGAAAGAGCAGACTTCTCTTTTAACGTTAAATTCTACATCAGGGGAAAGAGTCCAACACAAATCTGACAAACTGGTCTAGTAAATCTGAAACATAAGAAGGAATTTCATTGATCTTTTCAAAGAACTGGTGGTGTTGGCTGCCTGCAACTCTCAGGAAAACACTGAAGCAACATCCCATTTTCTGAATATGAAATAATGAATAGGATTTTTAAGCCCGTTATTAACTTTATGATTTGTCTTTGCTAAGGGGACTTCTCACACACTCTGACTCAAACAAGGAGCTTCTGCAGCACTCCCAGGTCCACTGGCGTGTGCTGCACAGCCCAGAGGCCAGCAGGCAGTGGGGAGTAACTGATTTAATCTCCCTAGGAAAAGCAACATACAGTGACACTCAGGAAGAGTAACTCCTAAGTGGAGCTGACACTCCTTCATGGTATTTCATAGACAACATTTTCTCTTATTAGAGACTAGTTCCAGACAGTGATAGCAAAGCCCAGAGGAACACACTTTACTGCAAGCATGCAGTGAGTTCCAGTGTGGGAGCTTCAGTTTCCACTCGGAGTGCAACAGCTGCTGCTTTTTGTTAATTTTAATGGCAAAAATACAAATGCTTTTTGGCACACATAATGATTAGAGATGTCTTCCCTGCTCCTCCCTGTCTGTAGCACTTGAATGTAAAGAAATACCTCCCAGCATTGAAACTCCTGCTGTACAAAATTTCGAGCAGATATTTCCTGAAGTACCTGAGCAGACTTGTTGAGCTCCCAGTCTGAGATCTGTCACTCTCTCTGCCAGACACAATTGCCTTCCATGTCTTCCCACTGAGCTCACTTGGTGTGACACCTTGACGAAAATAAATCGCTCTGTCATCACAGCCGATTCCCCAGACCTAGGGAAGGAAAGGGCTTGGTGAAGGAAGTGGCTTGGAATGCAGTAGGTATCAGATACAAAAAAGGTGCAGTGGTGCAGAATTGAGCACAAAAAACTGCTGGATGCAGCATTTTCCTTTTGTGTTCTTCCTTAATGCTGATACTGTAGCGCAGAACAAAACTCTGTACCAAAACCTGTCTGCACCTCCCTGTGCCATACCCGACAGTGCTGAGTGTCACCTTCAGGGGCAGAATTCAGCCACGCTCCCTCCCAGCAGCTGAAGGCCAGGCCAGGCCTGTTGGCACTGCTGAGAGCCCTCACCACGTGTGAGCAGTGCCTGTACCCTCCCAGCTGCTCCCAGCTCTCTTACCTGGTTGTTTAAGCCTACAGTTACCATCATCATTTCTCCGACCATTTCAATCCAGCTTGTTCCACAAGGATTATGGGAGTTCACTCCTCTTCTAAACCACACCTACAACAACAGAAAGTCTAAATTTTTGTCCTTCTGCATTACCTGGAATTTAGTTTCTTTAGTTGGTTAGCCTTAATCTCTAATACTGACTTGCCACATTGTCTTAAGAAGTCAGTTACTTCCTTGATTCTTTATCAGATAAAGACAAAACAATTCTCTCAATAGTACCTACATTGTGTGCCCATCTGCAGCCAAAAGAGCCCACAAAGAGACTTTTTTGTAGAACTTTCTGTGACAGAGTTAACTTCTCTGCTGTTGGAAAAATGCTATTACATGTCAACATGTAGGCTATTTTTGAATGGGCTTCTAAATAGCGTTCTCACATTCAAACCCTAGAAGCAGAGCTGCCAGAGGGAACTGTCAGAGGGCTCTCTTTAGCAGTACAGCTCTTTACATTGTCTCCCCTTGGATCTGACTTCACCAACCCGCAGTGTCTATGGGCTGGGTACCGGGGCACAGTTCCCCCTGTATGTAACGTAGCCTTGCAGTCACACAGCAGCCAGCAGCTCCCTTAGGAAGTGCTGGTTGAATCCCAAACCATCAGGATACCTGACTGCACTGTGGCAGCTCTGAAGGAAAACACACCCCCTTATGTCCATTAGTGCAGTGGTGCTCCCTGGCAGGTGGAGCAGGCTGGGCACAGTTGTTGCCATGGCTCAGCTGACCAGCAGTGACTCAGGACACCAGGGAAACTCAACAGAACTGCTGCACACGCACACAGCTCATGCCTGGCTTTGAGTTCAGTGGGAAGGAGCAGGGAGTTGGACTCCATGATCCTTATGGGTCCAGCCCAGCTTAAGACATTCTATGATTCCCAGTTAAAACTCCAGTAAGAAAGTAATCACACATCCACATAAGAGATAGCTCACCTATTAAATAACAAAACCCTCACATTAAAAGGCTGATGAAGAGGGAACAGTTGCAGTAGGAAGATAAAAAAATAGCATCATGTGGGACAGTGTAGATGAGAATACTCCCCATGCTGCTTTTGATGTAAAATTCAGTCCTTGTGGAAACAGGAGTCGCTTCAATTTTGATGCCTAATATCCCTTAGAAGAGGCCCCTTATCCAATCCCCACCAACATCCCCACCACCTGCCAAATCTGTCTGACTTGGGTTTAGAAAATTCCTTCCAAGAGAAACGCAGAAAATCTTCCTTACATTAAACTCAGCTATCACAAACCACAGAGCATTCCTGTAACAGCAAGGGGAACTAGAATTCCCCAAACCATGGAGATAGAGTCCAAATCACCAATGCTTCTGGTGCAAGCTGCACTCCTGTTTGAGAGCAGCAGACAGGGAAAGGAAGAAAAAAAGCAGAAGCAGAGCATGACCCTCTTACTTTTCTATCCTTTGTAACACACCACACCACGTCAACACCCACAGAGACGTGCATAATCCCATTTTCAGTGCTTGGAGACTCCACAATACTCCAGGAAGTTCCTGCAAAAGACAGAACCCAGCAGCATTGTAGGTCAGTTTCTTATTCAATACTGTACAAATCAAAGGGGTTTCCTGCCAAATATAACAAACTTTACCTTGGGGGTTATTCCTATCAATTCCTTCTCTCACAATAGCTTGCCCTTCCCAAAGAGTTGCCCAAAGGAGGTCATAGGGTCCACAGCTGATCTGTACAACTTCACCAGGAGTGGTGACCAGGGACCACGTGGAACCTTCTGGATTGTGATGGCAGACATCTTCTCTGTACCATACCTAGACAAGTTTTAAAAAAACAAAAACAAATGAAGTAAGAAAAAAATATTGCTACAACAATGAAACCATTGAGACAAGAGTACAGACAAACTGGAAAGAACAGTTCTCCTTCAACAACAGGATTTTTTTAATGTCGTGTATGGCACTCTGACCTTTAAAGGTACTTTTTTAGTGTTGATTATGCAGTTGAAGCTATTTCCTTATGTACTAAGGGAGGAGGCTGTTCTACAGAGCAGCTTTTATCAAGGAACTCAATCTGGACTGGCTACAGTAACCTATTGCTACAAGTTCTGTGTGTATTTCAACATTTAAACCTCTTCAGTGTATTTCGGGGCATGTTATATAAACCAAGAGTGAACAAATGCATAACACAAAATGTTACTGTTAGCTGACAGCCTGACCTCACTTTCACTGAACAGAGCTTCCCACAATATGGGGGGAAAATTCCATTCTCTGTGCAGCCTTTGGTGACATCCAGCCATTTGCTAGTCTTGGACTGGGCACTTTCCTACAGGTCACAGTCAAAAGAGGAAGGTCAAACATAGAAAGCATCCTGGGCCAGTCACACGAGTGCTCCACAGCATGACTGCCGAGCCCTAAATCTTCATTTTTAGAAATACTTTATTTCCCTGGGGACTTCTTGGGAAATGAAAGCATTTTACAATGGCAGTCAAGTAAGCTTGTAGACTGGGATGCTTGTCACGTATTACTAGAAAGCATGAGGAATAGAGAATTTTATTTTAAATGATTTAATCAGGATTGCTTGCCTCTCCAGGCAGTGCCAAATGTGACTGCAAGCTCAGGCTATCTGTTAAAAGTATTACATTCTGCCCTGTGAGACTACAAGTTAGAAACTGTCTAGAGACAAAGGAATATCAGATACATGCTGTAAGGATGAAGGAACCAAAGCAAGAATCAAATCTTTACAGCATGGAGCAAAAGAGGAGACCTCATGGGAGGCCTAAAGCCAACAACAACAACAAAGATGTACAGTTTTCAATAGAAAATAAAATGAAAACATTTCAGAGCTGGATGCCACATTGCCGGGTCAGGAGGTGACCACCTGCCAATCAGAAAGTCTTAGAAAACCATTTTGTAAACTCTTGAATCATCCCTGTCTCTCTGCCCCAAAGGCACAGCACAATGCTTCACTAGAACCTTTGTCAGGCTTTAATGCTCCTTCTTGTGATTACCAGCACCGCAGTCAGCATTCTGGGCATTTTCTCCAGATGTAAGATACTACTCAGCCTAAGTTTTTAGGATTCACCTGTTGACAGAGGTTAAAAGCTTCCATAAAACAGCAACCCTAGAGATACTAAGCCTTTCCATTTACAACACAAGTTGTTACATAATGTAGTGCCAAAGCAGCTTTTCGTCCTCTGCCAGATGCCCAAGCACTGTATTTCCTTACCAACATAAGACAATAACAACCCTGCCTTGCTTTACAAGTATTTAACTCCTTTTCACTAGCAATTTGTAGTAGAAAAAGCAGGGAATGCACACATACCCTTCCTTGCAAAGAAACTGCCCACACTGACAGGCGGCCGAGAGGCTCGTCCGTGACCTCCCATCCTCCCACGGAGATGTCATTGAAAGGGTCTGGCAGCTGGTCTGGTTCATCGTGGGACACGATCTGCAGCAAAGAGAGGGAACACTGAGGAGAGGGGACACTGCCAACAGGTGACTTGGCTGGTGGCCTGACTCGTTTCTTGCAGAGTGGTTGTGTATCACTCCCTAGAGTGGCCGAGCATGGAGACTCTCCCTCTCATTTGAGGCTTCCATATGCAGAGAGGGGAAATGCTGCCAAGGCAGCACAGAGAAGTCTGTTCTGCACCCTAACTAAAGGAAATTTTTACTCACAGAACAGTGCATACAGAATTGGAAATCTGAAAGATCACAAATTATGAATTTTTTACATTCTTAGAATGGAACAACAATTGCTAAAGAACAGTTGTTCACACAGATAAAGGACACAGCTAGCGAATGATAAAAGGCAGGTGCCACCTTGAATGAGAGTGCTTTGTCACACAACCAAAGGAAGTTCAAAAGTTGGTCTGAAATTTCCAAAGGAGCTGAGCATCCATCTCTAATTGCATCACCATGAGATTTGGCACCTTATTACCACAGGTTGCTACGAAAAATCCCAGCCTTCCGTTTATGCTTACAAGAATAGCATGTTGGAAGTGAAGGAATCCAAGTTCAGCCTACAGAGAAGTCATCAAAAATTAATTTCCCTGCACTTATAATTGATTATTTCAGACAATCAGTTTATTTAATATTTAAAAGAGATCCAGAACCTTCGCCCAAACGTCCCGTGATTTGTATCTCCTGTATCTGATCCATCTCCTGCGTCTGACACAAGAATTCCATCTCTTATCCTTTGTGTAGGTGCTGGGGAAGTCTATGGCGTAAGTCCAGCCCTGCAAACAGAGGTTTTCTTGTATGAAAAACAGGATCAAGGCAAAGCTTGAAGTCACAACTCAGATCAATTCTGCACAAGAATCCCAGCACAAGACACTCTGTGTGTCTCTAGAGCTCTGATTAACAGATCAGCTAATTCCATGAATGATTTATGAATCATGCCCAAATTCCTCTGCATGATATACACAGAACAAACAAGACATAGTAAAACATTTTACTTTCTTCATAGTAAAGACCTTAAATAACAATGGCATTCAGTTGCCAGGATTTCGTGGCCTGATCAAAAGAAAAAAGCTTCTATAGAAGCTCCTATAGACTTCAAAAGCCTTCAAACAAGATCCTTCCTTCTGTTGTATTAGAGTTGAGCTATTTCCCAGAACTATCTATGGCAAGTTTTATCTTTACAGACTTTTTTACACTTCTATAGAAGTTCCTTTCACTTTACAGACTAAGGATTCCCAGAATAGATCTCTTTTTGGTATTGTTCACCTACCCCTTTCTCTGTTGGTTCCCCTCCAATATTTTCATCCACATACCAGTCAGACTCCCACTCCCAGTGTGGTGAAGGCAGTGTGAAACTATCAAGCTGCTGGTGTTTTAGCCCGCTCACATCACTCCACTGCCAGCGGTCACTGGGCAGTAATTTCTCACAAAAGCCACCAACTGGATTCCAGCGCTGCCAGAAATAATAAATAAAGTATTTTGTTTGAGATCACATTATCTCCCTGAACATCTACAGGGAGTCACAACTGACACATTTCTTATTTTCTGCAGTAGAGGAGGAATAAATTCCTGGGCTGAATGAGGTGTTCACTCCACGAGCCCCTCCGTGACAGCCTTTGGAGGAAGCTTTTATTTAAGTCTCAAAGAAGGGCTGGCTGCAGAGCTCATCCCGACCAAGTCATCTTCAGCTACATCCCCAGGAACATCTGATGCTCTATTTTACTAGGCACAGGGCTTTTTCCTTTGGTGATGAATGGCACCATGACTGCAGCAGCAGGGGAATGCTGTATAAATGGCCTTGGTATCTCTAATCTGCTCCCCAGAGGAAGATGATTTGGATCTTGTCTGCACTAGAAAAACAGCACTGCCTCTGCCAGGAGCTGTGTTGAGAGATCTGTATCAGCAAATCTCCCCTGGATCTTATGTGATAGCAGAGAGGTTTTTTTCCCTAATCTGCCTTGAATCAGTTACAGAACAAATAACACACGGATTTTCACCGATACAGCTGTCATTTTTTCCCCCACACTCCTACATACTATAGAAATACTGGCAAAATCTGTCCTGTAATACTGTCTTACATTTTAGGGCCTGTGGAAAATGAGTCATTCAAAATCTGTCTATAATTTTTACACAAAGCACTATTTACTGTTACTAGAAATCTGGCTAAATTGCTCTGCACAATATCTGCAAACTACTTCAATTGAACTTTGTCATTGCTAGCTCCTGTAGAATATTTCTTTTTGTGCTTTCTAGCATTTTGTTTTCTGTGTTCCATAGCCTAGAAGAAAGAAAATGAAAGTTTTAAACTAACAGATAAAATTTTAAATTTTGCATTTTTAAAGAACATGTTTACATAATAAGAGGAACATTCTTAAATGGCTGAAGAGTTGTATCAATATTAAATAATGTATGAAATTAATTTATTGTATTTTTGCCCATGCAGGTAAGTCAATGCCTTTTCCCAATTTATATTAATTCCAATGCCTTTTCCCAATTTATATTAATTCCATTGCCCATTAGAAATCAGAGAAATGTGCTCAAGAAAATCCATCACTTTTCTCTCCCAAATAGCTTTTGGTTAACTTAAAAACAAATCTGACACATTTCCTTTAAAATACAGTTTTAAAGACATTCTTTTGAAGTACATCAGATAGAAAGGATCATCTTAACACTTCTATGCAAAAAAGTTGGAAACAATGTACTTTAATGGAAAGTAATGCCTTTAATACTGAAGTCTTTGTAACACTAAAGAATAGCATTTTCTTTAGAATCATGTATTTCTGGTAATGTATCTTTGTTGACTGGAAGTTACACTGGACATTTTCTTAAGGGGATTGTGTATTTGTCACTAAGGACAGGAAAAATGGAAAGCACCCAGTGAAAAGGGTGAATATTCCGGTCTGAAATGGCTCACACAGAACAGGCTGGAGTTCACACTGGCACTGCTTTTGCTAGGAGCAGGGAAGGATAACTCCTTTGGGCATTGAAGTATTAAAAGAATAACCTGATATTTGGCTCATACCTGTACTCTTCAGAAACTTCTGCTAAAAAAGGAAAACAAATGAAACTGCTCAACCTTCCTGTGAGAAAAGCACGAGACAGCTGATGTGTGAATTTGCTGTCAGTCCAAGCACGTGGCCGTGTGACAGAGGTACTGTACCTGTCATACCTGGTTCTCATAGGTTTCCTCCTGGTACCTGATTGGAACATCTCCTGAGAACACGTAGGTGTACACCTGATGGTCACAGGCTATTCCCCAGCAGCACTGTTTGACAGCAGAGACTCGCTTGAATTCCAGCTGTGTGTCCTTGCAGAGCTCCCAGTACTGGCCAACAGTGGAGAGGGTGTAAACCCTCCCAAAAATGTCAACAGCCCACAAAAGGGAATTGGGCATGGCCATATCTGAAAGGCAAAAATGAGGTTATTAATGGAAATGATGGGTATAAAAATGGATCTTGAACCTACTGCAGATCAGTTGTGCTCTGAGCCATCATCAGTCAAATTAAATAAAGATGTAAGGCATGGTTTTTTAAAAAGAGCCTGTGCAAAGCTGGCAGCCGGATCTCCTTGTCAGAGCTGTGCAGCCAACCCCCCTGAGATGGCCCTGAAAAGCCACATGAAGACCTTTCTGCAGCCCACTATTGTCCATCCTACAGGAGCTCAGGAAGCGAACAGGACAGCTCTGGCAGGCTGGGGACAGACATCAGCCCTGAACTGGGATGAAGGAGCACGGATCATTTCGGAGCAGGCAGCTGCACTCCCAAGGTCTGGTAATGCTGGTGGTGCTACACACCCTGCTCAGCTCAGCTCCACAAAGCCCTGATATCCCCTGATCTCTCCTTCTCAGCCTCCTCTCCATGTAACGCACCTGCACAGGTACAAAGGCGACGATGTGAAAGGGAGCACTCCAAAAGCACTCTGTCTAGTTTAAATCCATGGACATATTGCCTCTATCACAGCATTGTGGATCAGATCCAGCTTTAGGATCTGATCTTTAATACATGTAGGTGTGATGAATTAAGCATACATAGAGCATGGTTTGGCAGCAGAGACCTGGTTGAGTTCCATTCCGGTTCTATCACATAATAACCTGTCATTTTCTGGGCACTGCAGCCCTGCCCTTCTCAGAGGTGTGAGGCACGTGCACATCAGTCCTTTCAGAAGTCAAGAAAGGCCAGCGTATTTCTGTCACTTGACCTTCTGGGTGCCATCAAAACAAATTTCGGTTGCTTTGTACGTTTGACAGTCAGAACTGCTGGTGTTTTGAACTTTGCCTTCATCTTTAACTATGCAGCAGGGAACTGGGAGAGGAAAGGTAGAAAAGAGCACTCAGATCCAACACAATGAAAGAGGAAGCCTTGCTTGGAGTCAGCCAGGAACACTGCTTCTTTGTTGCCAAATAGCAACTGTGCTTTCGATACAAGAGCTTAAGGAGAGTTGCCTGCCTGCTTTCTGATAAAAATGGTGGTACAGAGGGATGTGAATGGCAGGGGTGAAACTGTGGAGAATCTCACACAGCGGGGCCCGTGTCAAAGAGCAGCACAGGAAATTCCCATGGGAGCCCAGGGAGAATATATCAGTCTTTGTTTCCTAGAACTGCTGCTGCTAAGCACCTAAAAACCTGCATCCAACAGGCGAAGAACAGGTAACAGTAATAAGAAAACACATAGCAGCAGAGAATGAGTAATACCAGGGGAGGTCCCAAGCAAAATTCTCCTATTATTTGTAGCATAACTAAGATGAATCCTCTGGTCTTGACCTTTTTTTTGCTGGGACTTTGAAGGCATGCATGTTTGTCTGCTCTTAGAGCAGCCATTTACCTTCTTTATAGCCTCCTAAAGGGGAGTACAGAAGAACATAACGTGGAATAATGGAATGGAACAAAGTGAAGATGAGGTGAAAATTAAAGTGTGTCTATCACTGAGAAAATAAAGGCTGTGAAAATAACCCTGTCAGTATTGGCATTTAAAATCCCTCAAAGCAGTGTTTATAACAGAAGAAAGTATTATGCATTTAATCTTAAGCAACCAGAATGCCAGAGAGTCTGGAGTAAAGGAAGCTTTATGGAAAACGCAACAATGACAGCTACCTAGCCAGGCAACAAAGAAAAGTGATGCTTGGGTCTCTTTAAAAGTGGGCAAATACATAAATGAAGGCCTGTACCTGGAATGACAGTCCAGGCAGGCAGAGAAGTACCTGGAACAGTTCAGAAAAAGGTGGTGAAAGTTCCAAATATTACAGAGTTAAGAAAAACATAGATGGGACAACTAAGATAACCCAGGCAAATGCAACTGGTTTAAAATACTCAAGGCAGCTAAGACAAGTGAGAGTTTCTGCATATTCTTTCATCTGAACTTTTGAGACAGTGTTTGGGGAATCATGGGAAAATCCTTAATGCTTTTGGGATTATAAACTTTTAAGACTTCACTTTAGGCCCCTTTGCACTGGCTGTGCTGCAGAAGATGAAGACAGATATTGCTCAGTTTTGAAGGATGCTCAGTGCTTGTGGCTTATGTGCTTTCCAGTGAAGGCAGAAGTTGTCAAGTATTCTCAGGGGCCTAGAAAAAATCAGATCTGCTGAATTATTCTTCACCCTGCAGCTCAGCCAGGTACATTCTGATAGAACTAACACTACTTAAATGACGATGACATATTATTAATTAAAATTTCCAGCGGCCTGGCATATCGCTGATTGCTACTGAATGCAACAAAAATACCCGAACTCCCTGCATATAACAAAAACAACGATGTTCCTCGGGAGAGCAGGGCCGTGTGCCCGAGTTCCGGCCGTGACGGCGGCAGGACGCGAACCACCACAGGACCGGAGGCGTTTCAGGCACACGGCGCACACATTTCTCCTCCGTGTCCCGCGAACGGAGCGGGGACTCCTCCGGTGCCGCCGTCCGGCCGGGCCGCGCCGCTCGGAGCCCGCGGGGTCCCGGAGCGCTGCACAGCGGCCGTGACAGGGCTCAAACCGCGCCCCGCAGCCCCGCACGGGCCCTCCGGCCGGGCATTACGGCCGGATCGGCTTAGGAGCCGCGCGGGGCCGGGCACGGACCCCGCT
>VZTX01018096.1:0-19860 GCA_013400915.1 Pardalotus punctatus | reverse complement strand
CTGAGCGCTGTACAGGCTTCAAATCAATCACCTTTGCGGGTGGGTAAATACTATCCAATCACAATTAGTCATGTAACACGTATATAAGGGATACTCATAACAATAAATTGCTCTTCTCTTGCTCACACACATATCTCCGTGTCCTCTACGCTGTTCTTACTGCCGCAACAGCGACACAACACCTTATGGCATTTCAAATTATACTAGATGTCTGTTTGAGAGGAGGCAGAGTGGTTCACTGGAGTCCAGGGACTAATTTCTTTGCATATAAAGAAGAGATGTATATTGGGCCATTTGTATCACTCCACAGACTCCAGTGACCACAGCCCAACCCATGGACTTAGTAGCCGGTTTCTCTGTTATTGGAGATGTTCCCTGCCATCCCACCCACTCCCCAGGCACTACTTCAAGAGGCAACATGTCTTTTCTGTATGTCCTGTGCCACAATGCCAAGTCCATATGGATGGCTGAAATGTCCCAGGGGATTTCAGGTGGCAGAAGATGTCTCTGAATGCACATAACAGAATAGACCCAGTCAGATTGACTTGTCTTAGAATGGTATAATGGTTTGGGTTACAAGGAACTTTTAAACATCATCTAGTTCCACCTCCCTGTCATGGTCAGGGGACCTTCTACTCAATCAGTTTGTTTAAAGTCCCATCCAACTTGTCTTGAATATTGCCAAAGATGGGGCTGGACTCAGGTGGGCTGAATGCCTTCCTAGCCTAAAGTCCTGCCACTGGTCTTTCCTATGTCCCTCTGGCAATGTACAGTTTTTTAAGGAGAGAGATGGTTGTTCAGCTGAGAACTGACTTAGGAATTGGAGCAAAATAGCTTCATTCTCATTCTAACGAGAGCCTCTTTGACCTCCCTATTCCTAAGGCTGTAGATAATGGGATTAAATATAGGGGGTACCACAGAATAAAACAGAGAGAGGACCTTGTTCACATCCAGGGAATAGCTGGATTTTGGGCATATATAGATGAACACAGCTGTCCCATAAAATAATGTCACTACAGTGATGTGAGAAGCAAGTGGAGAATGCTTTATATCTTCCCTTGGTGGACTTGATTTTGAGGATGGAGGAAATGGTGAGGCCATAGGATACAAAAATGAGCACAAAAGGCATCAGGATGACAAAGGCAGCAGCCAGAATGATCTGTATCTCATTCCAGTAAGTGTCCCCACACACCAGCATCAGCACTTGTTGGATCTCACAAAAGAGATGGTTGATCATGTTGGAGCCACAGAAGGGTAAAGAGAAGGTAAATATAGTGTGCCCAAGGGTCACAAGGTTACCACATATCCATGAGGAAGCAGCCAGTTGCATGCATACTTTCTTATCATGATATTCATGTAAAGCAGAGGGTTGCATATGGCTTGGTAGTGGTCATAGGCTATAGCAGCTAAGAGGCCGCACTCAGATGCTCCAAAGAACAATAAGAAATACATCTGTGCAGCACAACCTGCAAAAGAGATGGATGTATCACCTGAGAGAATATTGACCAGCATTCTGGGCAGAGTGACAGAGATGTAGCAGATCTCCAGAAATTACAAGTTCCTGAGGAAGTACATGGGGGTGTGGAGGACAGGGTCCATGTTAATTACAAGAAGAATAATTAGGTTTCCCAGTACAGTGATGATGTAAATACATAGAAATAAGATGAAGAAGATGATTTTCATATCTTTCCAATGAGAAAAGACCCATGATAAGAAACACGATTGCAGAAGTCTGATTTCCCGTTGTCCGTTCCTCAGAGGATTTCTTGGTACAATAAAGACATAGTGACAATAGTGAAAGAGTATGGTACATCTAAGTCAAGCCAAATAGCTAACTACCTGTTAGCAGTAGCTTACACAAAATTCAGAGAAACAATTTCAGTCCTTAAGCAGGAGGACAAATCCCACTCAACTGTGCAGTAGCCCATAAATCTGTTTTTCCATCCTCCCACCTCTGACAAGAACCTGGCATGATGCCTGTGTTATGTGCATGTTCTGTTAGAATAATAGTTAACCTTTGGAGAACTTTGGGTTAGATTGTTTCATTCTATTTATACTCACCTTGCATCAGAGCTTGGACACATACAGCTGTTACAAATCTTAAAATGAAAGAGATGAGCTGTCATGGTGCATGTCTCTTGAAAGCTTAGGAAGCATTGAATAGCAAGTTCAGGTCTCTGTGCATATATGTGACATGAGAGAAGGAAGAGTTAAGGAATGCAACTCTTGGTAAAACCGCTTGCTAAACAATGTATATTGCTTGCTTAATATTATTGTGCTTGCCAAAAGCAGGATGGGAGATGTAAGATTATTGTAAAAAGGAAAGCAACTGTGGCCTGGCTCCTACTTTCTGAACCCCTAAACCTGTTGAGACTGGCACCAAGGTTTGGACTAAGATCAAGGAACCAGAGAGCAGGCACAAGGAAGCAAGGTGAAGAGTTCAACCCAGACAAAGACTCATTTACTTCATCTCAGGACCCCTGCCCACAACCACCAGGTGGCTCTGCATAAGCACAATCATATGGAAATGACCTTTGAGCTTATTATAATATGAAGCAAAGATAGATCATGAATATGTATAGGCATGTTAGGCAACTTAATGAATATGCAACCTGTAACCCAATATAAACTGGACAGAATACCACTGGCATTGCGCATGTTTTTGGAAGAGTGATCCCTCATGCACCCAGAGCTGAATAAACACACCTACATTACAGCTTCCTAGTTGTGGAGTCTATCTGCACCTCACATGGACACTTAGCCTTGTACCCGCATCTTGTGCAGTTTCGTATGTCTCAGTTATTGTAGGATCTAAAATCACAGAATCATCTGGGTTAAAAGGAACCTTAAAGATCATCAAGTTCCACTCCCTGTACAGGGATGCCTTCCACTATACCAAGTTGCTTCAAGCCCTGACCAATCTGGTCTTGGACACTTCCAGGGATGGGGCAGCCACAGCTTCTCTGGGCAGCCTGTGCTGCCACCCTCACAAGGAAGGATTTCTCCCTAATATTCCATCTAACCCTACTCTGTTTCAGTTATCGATAGCCCTGGGTCATACACTTTGCAGTGAAGCACAGGGTGGTACAATCTGTACTTTAAGGTGGGACCTGGTTCATTCAGGGAGGCAAGACCTCTGGAAGAAGTGAATAAAATCTTTCAGAAGACAGGAAAGATGATACAGTCTTTAGAAAGGAAAAGGTAACCCTTTACCTTTCATACCCAAAATGAGTTAGAAAAGGTCTTCCTCAGGAGTTTTCAAAGGCACCGTCCTCTTTCCACTGACCATAAAGGAAATCTTAATGACTTTTAAAGAAATTGTTTATGGAGGTTGGGGGTGGGGGTGGGGGTGGAGTGGGGTGGATTTTTCCCCATTCCATTGCTAGGAAACCATAACAACCAGGTATTTAAGGACCATTTACTCTTTTGTAAAAGACAAAAGATGTGGTCAGGTGTGGTGAGGGGAGGAGAGATCTGGCCATTGGTAACCTCACTCGCTCACAGGATTTGGAAGGAAGAGCAGTGAAAAAACTGCTGCCCCCTTTTGTGGCAACTGTNTGCTACTGTTGTTGTCACTTGTTTGCCTCGTTATAGATACTAGTAAGGAACTGTTTTACCTTTTCCCATATCTTTGCCTGAAATCCCTTGATTTCAAAGTTATAATAATTTGGAGGGAAGGGGGGGTCACATTCTCTTTCCTAAGAGAGGTTCCCACCTTCCTTAGCAGACACCTGTCTTTCAAACTGGGACAGAAGAGGGGCCAGAAACCTCAGAATTCCAATATAAGTTCCAATAAGAGTATATTCCTGAAGTTGTGTGATGTGGTAATAATCCCTTCCTCATTTCCTCTGCCCCTATTTAACCCCTCTAATTTACATTTCCAAGCATTTTTCCAGATCTTCCATTCTAGCCTTTGGCACACCTCTGTCTGCCTCCATTGCCCCACGTAATTTCTTTTCAAGTGAGCACTCTTGTAGGTTATTGTCGCATTCCACTAAGGGGAACTACCACAAGTTCTTTTTAGATAGTCAGGAAGGAAGTGAAGTCAACTGAGACAGACTTTGTATCAGGAACTGTTTATTGATAACGAAAAGCAAAATAAAGAAGTAACTGCCCCACTAAAGAGGGCTGGAAAAGACAGAAAAGAGGAAGAGAAAATGGAAAAGGAGTGGGGGGGAGGGGGAGAAGGAGAGAGGAGACAGAGAGAAAAAGTGGGCATTACCATCAGCAGAACTGGGAGGTGCTGTTGACATCCCAGTGGCAGAGGGCATGGTGTGCACACTGCCTTTGTGGGGAGCCTGTGCAGTGGTTGGAGAGGTGCAGTTCCACAGGCGCGGCTCCTGTGGCGACAGACACAGTCAACACTTGGGGAGAGACAACCAGGCAGGAGATGGAGGACCCTGGACAGTATCGCGGAAGGGAGCAGCAGCGGAGGCAGGTCAGAGGCATGCAGGTGGACAGGGCAGGCAGCAGAGGCAGGGATGGGCAGGCTGGGCTGGACACAGATCATCAAGCAGGGACACAGGGAGTCAGGAACATGCAGTGGCCAGGGCAAGCGAAGGAGTAAGGCAAGCCAGGGACCGAGCCCATAGTAAGCCCCCAATTCAAAAAGCCTCAAAAGCAAACAGGCACAATCTCCAAAAAGCCCCCCAAGTGAGCCCCCCCGGCAACCCACCAAAGTTTGTGACGCAGTTTGTTTTTATACCACCTGGCCCCTCCCCAAGTCCACCTGCTGACAGGAGGCCATTGGTCCAGTCCAGCCTTCTCTGTAGTTCATTGGTGGAAACCTCAGGCCCTCTGACTGGAGGAGCATCTCTGGGGTACACAGTATTGGCAGGTGAAGTTACCCCAGAGACAAGGCTTCCCTCCATCTTCTAGCTGCCTCCTTTCACATATGCACCCCCTCCCCCCGTGAACCTCTGGTAACCAGTGTTGAGACAAAACAGAACTAAAACGCCTCCTCACAGTTATATTTCTAATCAAAATAGGAGTCACTGTAAGTACGCATTTTCAAAAGAATCTCTGCATCCTGAATTCCTGTGTTCATGTTTTTTAAATGAGTATGCATTAGACACAGGGAAGCACACTCTCTAACTCATTCTAATAGTAAATTTTCTTTTTAGCTTTCGTCAAAATTCTGCTTTGAGTGTGCAGATGACCAATTCTAAACATCCTATCAAATTTTCACAGGCAGGATGTTTTCTCTTTCTCTTAAACTGAAGTAAATATTAAAATACTTTCAATTTTTAAAAGAAATCACCACAAATAACAACAGTGTCACCCCCCCACTCCAACCCCAACCAACAAGAAAAAGCACATTAAGGTAACATAGCATATCACAATTTCTCAGGTGAAACTGTTATTTCTTATAGGAATTGGATTAAACTGACCTTAATCATATTTATGGAGGGGAGTATGCTGTATCTGAAAAAGAAAAAAATAAAATTGACATTAACTTTGGCTTACAGTCACTGATGCTGAATTGCAAACTAGTATGCTAAGCCCTTAACAGAAATTTAGTGATATGTGAATTCAAGAAACAACAGAAGCTATTGAATGCAGCTTGTTCATCATAACTCAATGACTATAGCAGAAATTATGGTTAAGCCAAGATATTTTTACCTACCTCTTCAGTTCTTGTCTTGTTCCTTTGTTCAACCTGCTAAATCAGGAGGGAACTGAAGTGTTTGATATTTCTTCAGCAGCCCCAGAGACATAGCCCTAGTTGCATTTCGAGTGCACTCTAAGATGAGATCATAGAGAAGGCACATGGTCAACACCTGAGCTCTACAGCGACCTCTCCTGAGACCTCTGTGATTGAGCTGGAGGGTGAGATAAATTGACATATAAGATATCTGGGCTGTCCAGAAGCAAACACCAGACAAGATCTCAAGGAAAGCCATGTCCTGGAGCAGATGGTGGGCAGATGTCCTAGGGCATCTGTAATACATTCAATGTCTGTGTGTCTGTTCACAAAGAATACAGTATGAATGGAAGGTACATAGCACAAAATTCCCCACTTGCATGCCAATAACCTCAAGCACTCTGGTTCTCATCTGCCTTACCGCTTGCTCACCTGCATGATGAAGAAAACAGGGAACATGAAGGATGTTAATATGGTGTTTATAAAACAGGCTCTTCACAAGCAGGAAATTTCTTAGGAACATGTTCTCTGTCTTGGAGATTGACTTCAGCACTGTCACAGGACTTATTTAGTGCAGCAAACACCCCTCCTGCCTTGGCTTTGTGGCCCAGTCCTATGTCTCTCACAATGACCATTAGAGAATGTTTTGGGTAGTGGTCAAAGGCAATTAGTTTTTTGTCTTATGCAATTATTTCTGAAGTTCTTCCTTATTATTTTTTTTCTTCTTCAGGGTCCATACCCTGCAAATTTCCCTCTCTATGCCATGTGTGAATACTGTGAACTGCAAGTGTCAGCAACTGGAGTGAGTAAACACAGTGCCAGCAACTGAAGTCAGAAAATGGGTCACAGGGTCTGTGGGGACTACAACTGGAGCAAGTGAGGGTCTCAGCACCAGCAATGAGAGAGACCATGGATTATAAGACCCATGTGGCAAGGATGCTATAAACTGGGGAAATAACTGTGTTTATGTTTTCAACTCACCTGAGGTGTATGTGTAATTTACCTTCAGACTTCAAACAGGACTAGAAAGCAGAGGAAACCCTGTGCCAGCCTTTCTCAGCCTCAGTTTCTGAGCAAGACATGGATGATATTCAGGGGTCAGGCGCATCAAAAGCCTGTGCTGAAATTCAAGGGGTGTCTCAGTGGGGGAAGGGATGCTTGGGAGAGAACATGATGGTGGGAACATATGCACCTGGTTGCTAATGAACATAAAGCTGGTGTAGTTGGCAATTAATAGAAGACCCACATAGCAGGTAAGACAGCCTATGATGTGGGCATGTGTATCAGAGGGACTGCGGGTGCATCCTTATATACAAAGGATCCACACATGTGGCTGTGTTGGTAAATCTAGAATGTTTGGGTGCTTTTGATACTGGACATTGATCCCAATCAGCCACTGAGATGGAAGGGAACTTGGGTATATATATATATATACTTAACCTTGTGAGTTCTGGTAGTGGTATATAGAGATACTGTTAAAATCAGTGTCCTTCCCTGTGGCTGTTTGCATAGCTGACATGTTAGTGGGGGGGTGTATGTGTGTGTGTATGTGTCCCTCTCTAGGATACACGCTTACTGCTGGATGAACACAGCAATGGGAAAACAGCAGCTGTGCTGAATCTATCAGCCTGGAACGGAGAGAGACCTCTTGGCCTCAGGGCTCACCAGACACCTCTGTGGCCAGGAAGGACAAATCTGAGGTTCCAGAGACTGCTGGTGTTGGCAGTCTTATAACAACATGGCCTTAGCACTGTCACCACTTTTGAAGAACTGAACTCTGCACATGTCACATCCAATTCACTTGCATTTACATCCTTACTGCCAACAGAGGGAATTTACCTTGTAGCTAAACTTTTCTCCATGATATCCACTACAAACTTAGTGTGGGTAGATTCCCTACCCTGTTCTCAAGAAGGACAAATGAAACAGGACTTGTACACTGGGGTAGCCAAAGGTCCAGAGCACTGTGTCTGTGAGGAAATGAGGTGCAGCTGGGCTTCACCAGTTTGGAGAAGAGATGGCTTTGAGGGAGCCTTCCCTTGACTGCCTTTGGTATTGTTAAACCTACTTGGGAGTAGAAAAACAATGAGAAAATTTTCTTTAAAGCTTAAAAACAAACAAACAAAAAAAAAAAAAAAAAAGACGAGGAAGAACTAGGAAGGTATTTTATTTTTCCCACTTTCTAGACCACGGGTTTAAAAAAGATCATAAATAGAAAAGAAGTAGTAAAAAGTCTTTATTTCACTTTTTTGGTTTTTTTTCCTTCCTACTTAATTTTTGTAATATTTGTGAAGATAATTGGAAATTATGAAAAAGCCCTTGAAAGCCCATCTCTGATGAAACAAGCATCATCATGCTTTGCCTGGACAACTATTCCGAGTTAGGTTTCTCTGGGAATTTCTTCCCATTTGTTGTCAAGGAGATGCTGGGGTCTGCTTTCTAGGTGAATAGACAGTGATTAAGAGACCAAAGGAGCAGCCAACTGCTATGATTTACTCTAATCACAGCGGAGCAAGGAGAACTCTCTGTGAATAAAGTGGAAAGAACTTAAGGTTCAAATATTCCCTGAAATGAGATTAAACAAAGTTAAATGTTGATACTAAAAAATGTATATATATATACTAATTAACAGTAAATTACAGAGAAAGAAAAAGAAAGAAATAGAAAAGTAAGTCGTAGGGGGGACTGGAAAATGACAGAGACAGATCAGGTAGAAATATGTCACCCCTCCGTGCGTCCCAACAGCATTCCACTCCATCTGGTATTTTGGTTTGCGAGGGTCCCCCACTGAAAGGCATAGAATTCAATGGATTAATGCATTTGGGCCGGGTAGGAACCCCCTGGTACCTCCTCTGCAGGGGGCAAATTTGACACTGTGTCTTGCAAGACACTGGATTGATTGCATCATCTTGCATAACATGTGGTGCTCTGGTGCAAGACCTCAGGAATAAGTCTGGGGAGTGCTTCGGGGGTCTTTGATGGATTATGACACCCCCTCAGGTGCCCCTCACATGAATGTCCTGTGCGTATGGCTTTCCCATCCCAGGGTGGGGATGGGGTTTCACAGCTGAGCTAGTTTGTGTAATGGATGGTGTGTTCACTGCCTTTAACCAGAGGTTGGACCACACACCCAAGATGCTCCTCCTCCTGCCCTCTTGGCTTGGGGGGGGGAGGGAGGGATGTCTGCAAACCCTACAGCAGATAATCCTGAGGGTGATGGCCTTCACCCTGAAGCTGCTGGGATTGGTTCTTCCGTGAATGCTCTCCCAGCCTTACCCATTACATCCCAGACTTTGGATGCTTAAACAATAGTGTCCCTTTATCTCATCTCAAGTTCTCTTCAGTGGTTTAACTCACAGTTCAAGAGTTTCAGTCAGGAGGTCCATTCAAGGGCTTCATTGGTGTAGCTTTTCACATCAATATTTAAGCCATGAATGATAACATTTCTATCTCTGACACCAAGTAACTCAACTTACTGAAACTATTTTGTGGGAGGGGAGGGGAACGGGAGTTTGGCAGTTCTTAGCTGGGGGTAGGCAGTCTTTGCCCTGCCTGGAGGGGAGACAGTTGTGGTTTTTGGTGCTGGACTTCTGTTCAGGGGCTCTGTGCTGCTGCAGAATTCCCCTTGCTGCCCATTGGTAAGCCTGCTGCTTGCAGGAGCTGTGAGTTGACTGGGACTTTTCAGCACCCACCAACGTTGTGAGACCCTCACCCTCTGCATGGGTGTTTCAGGGGAAACCAGGCTCCCCACCTCCTTCCTCTCTCCGGAGAGAGGGTCCCAGTTGCTGGTTGACTGGAACCTCAGTGGCTGCCATCGCACTGTACACGTGGGCACCCAGGGAAACCAAACCCCCCCACCTTCTCTCTCTTCCTGAGGCTGCCATTAACCCCTGAGAAGGCTCAGGGCTCTCATCAGAGCACCCCCTGAAGCCATGGGCGAGTCATTGCAGCCAACAACTGTCCTGGTTTAAAAGAGAGATGTCTGCCAAGGAAGGCAGGAACCTTCTTGGAATAGAAAGATGATCCCCTCTCTCTAAATTATTATAACATCAAAATTATGGGGCTTTCAGGCAAAAATATGGGAAACTGAATAACAGTTATTTACTAGAATATATATGTAACAAGACAGACAAACAGCAACAACAACAACAACAACAAGAAGCCCCAATAACAAACTTTTCCCACCCATTAAGCAATTTCCCTTTTGGTGTAGTTGTGACCACAACCAACAGGGGGGTGCTGTTGGCTGTTGTCAAGGCAGAGTAGCTGCAGTGACTCCCATGCAGCTCCAGGGGGCAGTGTTAACTCAGGCGAGGCAAAGGGGCTGCACACACTTTTGGAGGAAAATATTCCCCCGTGCGTCCCAGTGTTGGAATAAACACACCTACTTTACAACTCTCATTAGTTGTAGAGTCAATCCGCACCTCATGCGTACATCCAACATTGCCTAGTCCCAGATGCAAAATCCATCACTTCCTTTTGTTAAACTCATATGGTTGGTAATAACAAAGCCAAGAAAGGCTTTTGACCTGGACATAATTGCACCAAACACTTACCGTCAGGAGGAAAGCTTTCCACAGTTCATGGGCTATTGATTTAGAAGAAATCCATGAGTCATTCCAACAGAAGAAAATCATCATATTGCCTCTCCCTGAAAGGGCAGTTCTAGATTATTTGGAGGTTTGAGCTGCAGCAAAACACTACTGGCCCAGGTATGGGTGCATTTGAACCCAGCTTCAGAATCAAACAGATGTACCTCACAACCTTCTTGGTGTAAAAGGTATGTGAGCTTTAGCTTTCTTGGGTTTAGATTCCATACATTTTTATTTTATTAAAACTCTTTTTTTAACCTTGTGGCTTTGGAGTGGGAAACTGAATCATGGATTCCTGTTTTCTAGACTGTTGTTATGTAATCAGTGCTAAACCTTAGTGTGCTGCTTGTGTTGGGTTTCAGCAACTGTTGCTTTTGAGAGCTAGCAATATGCTAACTCAGAGCAAGGACATTAAAGAGAATATTACTCTCATTTGAGAGCTGTTACTCAGGAAAAGAGAAAAAAAAAAAGAAACCAAACCCCACCCTGAACAAGACTAAATCAATACAACACCCAAAAGAAAGAAAGACAGGTAACAGGCACTAAGAACAACATTCTGATTATGTTTATTTTGCCTGGCTATACTCATTGGGTTCCAGTTTCAAGAAGCAGAGTCTGTATTTGACAGTAGGGGCAAAAAATTTTGTTTTCCCTGTGAACAGGCCACTGCTGATCATACTACAATCCTTGTAAATCTAAAATTTCCACCTTTATAGAATCATTTAATCAAAGATTCACAGAATCATACAATGGTTTGGGTTGGAAGGGACTGCCAAAAATAATCTAATAATCTAATAATCTAATAATCTAATAATCTAATAAGCATCCCCTTGCCACGGGCATGATATATTTCATTAGATCAAGCTGTTCAAAGCCCATCCAACCTGGCCTTGAATGCTTCCTTTGATGGGGTATCCACAACTTCTTTGAGCAATCTTTTCTGGTGTCTCAGTACTGTCATCATAAAACATGTCTTCCTTACGTCCCATATAAGCCTAACCTCTTTTAGGTTAAAATCATTACGACTTGTCACTAAAACCCTGGTAAAAAATCTTTCTCCATTATTCTTACAACCAATATTTCAGTATTAAAATACTGCATTAAGGTCTCCCTGGTGTGTTGTGTTCACAAGCCTGAAAAATCACAACTGTCTCAACCTTTCTTCAGGTTTTTCAGGTGTTTCAGCTCTCTGCCCATATTTGTGGCTTCCTCTGGACCTCCTCTAACAGGTCCATGACTTTCTTGTGCTGGAGAACCCAGAGGAGGATGCAGTACTCCAGGTGGGCTCTGACATGATAGCAGAGAGGATTGTGTCCATCAGCCTGCTGGCTGTGCTTCTGTTTCTGCAGCCCACCACACAATTGCAAGTGCACATTGCCATCCCAAGTAAAATTTTTCACCCACTGTTACCCCCAAATCTGGGGACTGTTGCAGAATGGCTCAGGGATCGGGGCCATGGGACATTACAGGCCTTGTGCGAGCAAAGTAAGGTGTAAGAGCAGGAGGCTTGCAGACCATGAGAAACTGCAGGCCGTGGGAATGGGAAACTGTAAAACTACAAGACGTGAGAACTGCAGAGTTGTACTGATAACAAGAATAGCCAAGGCCATCCTTGAGTAATTGGGAAAGTACTGAGAAAGGGAGTTGCAGTTAGAGGAATGAGAAGAATCCCTAAACAAGAGCCACCTGTGGGAAAGACATGCAAATGTAGCTTTATATAGTTAACCAATGGTGTTACGAGTAGTAGGCATAATTAACTGTAATAGTATAAAAGTGTGTGGTTCCGGGAATAAAGATGAAGCTTGCTTATAAATCATATTGATTTGTGTGTCTTGCTTCCCTCACCGTCGGCAGGGGACAGTTTTTTTTCCACTAGCTCTCAATATATAGCATCATAGAATCATGATTGGGTTGGAAAGATCCTGTCATTCCAACCCCCTGCCATGTGCAGGGACATCTTCTGCTAGATCGGGTTGCTTCAAGCCATGTTCAACCTTGCCTTGGACACTTCCAGGGATGGAGCAGTCACAGCTTTTCTGGGCAGTTTATTCCAGGGTCTCACCACCCTCATAGGGAAGGATTTTTTTCTAATGTTGAATTAAACCTCTCTGTCAGTGGGAAGCCATTCCTCTTTGTCCTGTCACTCCAGACCTTTATTCTCTGAAATAGTCTCTCTCCATCTGTCTTACAGACTCCCTTCAGGTACTGGAAGGCCAGAGCAATTCCAATTCTCTCAGCCTTTCCTCACAGGAGAGGTTCTTCCACCCTCTAATCAATTTGGTAGCCTCTTCTGGACTTGCTCCAACACTTCCATGTCCTTCCTGTGCTCCATCCTCCCATCTGCATTGGTACTGGGGAATTGCCTGGTCCAGGAGCATGACTTTGCACTTGGTCTTGTTGAACTTGACCCTACTTCACGTGAGCCCACTTCTCAAGCCTATCAAGGTTCCTTCAGCATGGTGTTATCTGCAAAACACACCCCCTCATTTGCTGTCATCCACAAACTTGCTGAGGGTGCATTCAACCACATGCTGCCAGTGATGAAGGTATGTCTTTGTTTGAAGACAGGTGTCTGCTAAGGGAGGTGGGAACCTCCCTTAGAACCAGCAAATGTGAACCCCCTTCCCTCTAAATTATTATAACTTGGGAATCAAGGGCTTTCAGGCAAAGATACTGGGAAAGGAATAACAGTTCTTTACTAGTGTCTATAGGCAAACAATCAACAACAACAGTAGCAATAACAAATAAACCAACAAAAACCAGAAGACGCGGTGGCAGAAGTTTCTGGGCTGTCAAACACTTTCTTGTTTGGTGCAGTTACAGTCACAGTTGGCAGGGGTGCTCTCAGGCTCCCAGCCAGGCAGGGTGGGTGTGATGACTCCAGTGCAGCTACAGGAGGCGCTGTGGTGCACTGTCAGGTCTGTGGGATGTGGGTCATGGCAATGGACTGGGAGGTAGGTGGGTGCTGCAGCAGGACGGGCAGGGGCAGGTGGGCGCTGCAGTAGGATGGGCAGGGCAGCAGCCAGCATGCAACAGATGGAGTGCAGGGAGCTGAGAGCAGGGAGCGGGAGCAGCAGAGATGAGCCCACTGGACTTGCCAGCAAAAGGTGGCAGGGACTCCACAGCCGTGGCAGTGCTCTGACAGGGAGAGCACAAGGTGGCTGGATCCCTTCCGCAGAAGCTGCTGGCACAGCCAGGAGGATGTGCACTCCAGGAACACCCCCTTCCCAGACCAAGGCTTGCTCACCAAAGAGAGTAAAGCAGCGCAGATCCGAAACCTTCCTGCAGCCATAGCTGAAGGGAGCCCGCAGTTCCCCACTGCTGCCTGTCCCATTCCCGGTGGTCAAGTGTTGTTATTGGGATGACCAAATCTCTCCTCCCCTCCCCACACCCAAGCCAGCTCTTTTGTCTCTTAAAAAGAGTTAATAGTCCTTAAGTATCCCACCATTTGTAACTTAGCAACAGGAATGGGAAAAAATATTGCCAACCCCCATCTGTCAACAAGATACTAAACAGTGTTGGTCCCCATACAGCCCCTTGTCACCAGAGGTTTCTATTTGGACATTGAGACATTGTTTGTAACTCTTTGAATGCAGGCATCCAAGACAGGTCTTTATCCGTCTATAATTGTCCATCCATCAAACCCATGTCTCTCCAATTTAGCAGACAGAATCTTATGGGAGATCATATCTTTGTCCAAACCTTAAAAATTTCCACTGAAAATATTTGGATTAGGCTATCTCAATGTTCTATAAACAGAGATAAAATTATAGCAAACAAAAAGGCAAAACTTCAAAAGGAAAGTCAGCAAAGCTCTGCTTCCTCCTTCCCTTCTCTGCTACACCTTGCAATCACATCCCTTTATGGCAATAGCCAGAACAATTATTCCTCAACCATGGATGGGAAGGAGGTGGTAAAGGGTATGGACAAAGCAGGGATGTGCTTAAAAAAACTCAGCAAAAGTGTTTCTCTTACCCACACCAGATAGAGGTGCCTCCAAGGAAGCATGCCAGTGGGATGCCAAGTCTATTTTGATGTAGAACTGACATGGTTGGAGTGGCTGCCTGCAAAAAGGTAAAACCACAAATTCTAGGACAAAGTTGAGCAGGATGTGCTGCAGTACTTATGATCTCAGGATCACTGGGGCTGGTGATAACCCCAGTGTGGTGGTGCAGAGGAGTAAAGCTAATGAGGAGAAAATCCACTCGCCCTTTTCTTTCCCACTTAGATGGTGAGGAGCTTGTGTGCAGGCATTTTTATATAACTGCTAGAAAGACGGTGTCAGGGAGCAGAGACAAGGTTGTGAAAGCATACCCATGGAATCATTGTCTTGGGACAGCTGAAGACGACTTTAGAGGAGAGGAAATACTCCAGGTTGGTATTGGCCTGTGATGCCTTCCAACAGTGTCCAATGGGATCCACTTATCATCCCATGCCATGCTTCTGCTTCATAGGCAAAGAGAAATGAGTTCCCTACTATCCCTTGTGTTGGATGTTGCTTCAGACAGTTAAGGGAAATCTACAATGAGGGCCAGTGCCAGAGAAACCCTGGGATGGGTGTTTATGCTGATCTCTCGGGTCTAAACTTTCCTCATTTCTCCTGTTCTCTCAAACATTCTCCAAAATGACAAACAGTGTCAGCAGGGAAGAGTATATGAAGCCAGGACTGCTGAAGATGCACAAGCTGTGGGTCATGTTGCTGGCTGTAGCTGCAGTCTCACTTGTCTTCATGTGCTTTCTGGTGTTGAATGACAGGTAATGGAGGGACAGGAGAGAGAAACTGTGTCCCCTCAATCCTGGAAAGAAAGGGGGAAGATGGAGAATCTCTCCAGAAGGCCTCCAGGGGAGGAATCAATAGGGTAGGAGTGGAGATAATGTAGGAAAAGGATGCAATTATTCTTGTTTCAGATTAATATCTCAGAGTTGGTGTGGTTGCAGGCGATGCCATGAGATGGCCAAGGGGAGACTGGGGTACAGGATTGTTGGGGTGGAGTGATGGAGTAAAGCTGTGTGAGGACATGGTATTCTGGCTCACTTTTACACTTTGGGCTTTTTTTCACAGACCTGACATCAATGTTCCAGAAGCAGAAGCATGTCAAGGACTGTTGAGCAACATAACACAACCTCAGAAGTGAGAGTCATGACCACAAATGTGTTGGGCAGTGGTAAACAGGCAACTGGATAAACATGGTCACTTGGTGGCTTCCATAAAGGCCCAGGGTGTAGGAAGAGATGCAACAGAGATTCATTTGTTTGCAGTAAATCTTTGTGAGAGTGTTAAAGTTGCTTTCTTACAAGTTCTTTCTGCTCTAGGGTGAATGAGATTTGGAGCCTGAGGCACCTGAATCTAATGCAGAGCTGCCACTGGAAGTTCAACGCTACTGCCTTGGCTGAATACAGGTGATGCCCACCAGTTACAGGGGACAATTATTCAGTTCACCTGCTTTCAATAAAGTCATGACCAAAGTGGTTTATTTATTTATTTATTGATGACACATGCTTAACCCACAACAGGTGAAATAGACATTCAGGATCAGATATCAGTAACAAAGCAGTTAAACCAAAATACTAAGACACTTACAAAATTGGCAATATACAACTACAAATTTCTAAACACCATTCTACAAATAAGCCCGAGAAATTCTAATCACACACAGCCGTACACTGACAGTTATGTGCAAATCCCCCTCACAGGATGCCTGGGTGCTCTCAATTTGTGGAACCCTTTTTGCTCTCTGATACACAAGGCTGTGAAGAAATCCCCTGTGAATCCACATAAACACACTACCCATGTGGTGGGTCCCTGTTTGCTGCACCCAGTGCTGACAGGTCACTGTCTGGATGCAAGCCCTACACACAATTTGACCAGCATGCTGCTTTGCCTGGCCTTGGAAGACATTATGCTGGTGAGGCAGCTTCTGGCAGGGTCAGGTTAAGCTTTGGCTACTGCTTTTTCTACTCCATAGTCATTTGGCCCTCACGAAAAATGTTCATGTTCCACTCATATTTAGTTTCTGGTGACTCCTTTATTCCAATAGTCTTTTGGTCCTCCCCTTTCACATGATAAGCTTGGGGTGAATACTTGCCCAGGTTTGTTTATTAGATTGATCCTCACACAACTGTTTACACTCACAATCATATCTAAAAAGATGCTGATCTGTGAGGTGACATTGTCACGGTGGGTCACGCAGGCACACCTATACCCACTGTATTTGCACAACACCTGTTACTCTGTCACATCCCACATGTTGGTCATTGACCTCACAGTGCAATGGGTTTATGGGGGGGAGGGATAAAGGCAAGTGCGGGTCAAGAGTGAAGCTGAGGCTGAGGCAAGCAGGAAAGGTTTTGGAGTAGTGACTATGCTAAAGAATGGACAACAGATAGACTATTGTCTGGGAATGAGTGCAGATGAGGAAGAAGAAAAGGAAGGATGTGTGGAGATGGATGAACAGAGGATACCTGACAGAAGTTGTTCTGACTTGATGCAATGCCTCCATTGTGTTCCCTATGCCTTCCCAAACTCACTTTTGTGGCGGTGACCCAATCTTCTCTCTCTAGAGAGAACAATGGGATCAGCTGGGCAGACTTTCCCCCTCTGATCAGTGAGTCACAGGGAGAGGGAGAAGTCGAGGCTGGGGATTTCCCCACTCTCCCCGCCCTTTGAATTGTCCATCAAGGCTTTGGTTGCACCCCTTTCTCCTCCTAACCAGCACCCCTTTCCCCTCCCAGCTATTTCCCTAGCATTAGGTTGTTTTAGTATGCAGTAAGTGCTGGAAAGTTCTGTGTTCTCTGTATCCTCATTGGTTCGTTTGAATGTACTCCTCCCCCTGTTTCATTCCATTGGGCATTTTCAGTTATGCAATCTTTCCCTATTGTACCTACCCTGTTGAATCTTCCCCCTTCTGTCTCCCTTAAAACTCCTCACAAACCTTCAATCCTTGCTCTTTGTATCCTCCCGTTGCCCTCGAGTTCTCGTGTTTCTTTTGGGGACAGAGACTAAAGACACAAACTGCCGCAACATTTGAGCCCCTCTCTCCGTCTTCACCTCTGCCGTGCTCGCTCTGGTAACATCATCTGCTGCTAGCCCCAGCTGGGGTCTTGGGCAAACAGAACACCGGGATTTTAAGGACACAAGTGGCCTTGCCTACCCACGTATGCATGTCTTGATGCCTGCGGATGACCGGGCAGTCCAGCAGACAGCGTCACACTTTCACTTTACACTGTGATACTTGCTCACCTAATCTTCAATGCCTGCTATTTTCCTAGCCCATTGTTCTCATTCTCACCCCTATCTCCTTTTTTATCCTGTGACTGTACCCTTTCATTTTGCCCCCAGACCCCTGCTTGCTCTCTTCTGCTCTCTCCCCGTTACAAGGCAGAGCTGGGGCACTGCTGCAACACCTCACCCTGGCTAGCTGTGACACAAGAAAACACACCTTTGGGGTCCAAGCTGGTCTACAATGCCAGTTGTTCCAAGAGCTTGAAAGTCAGCAGTGGCCTGCTGGAGATCCTGCCAGAGGTAGGAGTGCTCTTTGGTGAGGACTACAACTCACAGTCTGCATGCTTTTCTCTCATACACCCCCTGAGTGTGTCCAGTTGGAGGATATGTGGTAGGTCTTTACTGTAATTCTCTAAGGATGAGTGAATTTCTGCATTATGTTCTTTATAGAAATCCCCCTTTCAGGACCCTCTCTACAAAACCAGTGCTGTAGTGAGAAATGGAGTAATCCTCAGGAACAGTAGCTGTAGCTCTGAAATTGATGAGCACCAGTTTGTAATCAGGTAATTGCTGCCAGCCTGTCCAGCAGACAGAGGGGGCTTTTATGAGAATAGGGTGAAAGTGAAACATAGAGTTTTCTTTTAAATATTTAAATGTAGAGATTCAAATAAAGGTTAGTTTTGTTGAAATCAATTGGAATAGAAAAGTCACAGAACTTAGCTAGAAAGAAATTAATGACTAAGTATAAAATAGCTTTTGACTATTTGATATTTATTCAGCTGTGCCTAGAGTAGACAATTAATAATCTTGAGAAAAAGAAGTTCAAAAGAGAGTCTAGACAGTTACAAATCTTACCCAGATGCAACTTATTAAAAAACAATAGACAGGAGTACTGAGAGTTTTCCAAGGTCAAATGTATTGTCAAAAACCAGTAAGGTAAGAAGGTCGAAGTGAGGAAGACAAGTTTTCCTTCCTCAAAAGCAGCCCCCAGGCCTATTTAAAGCCCACCGACTCAATTCTATTGCAAGAATTGCACATACTTAATGATGTTTTTTTAATTTTCATACAAAGCGGGCAATGGGAGGCACTTATACTATGAATATGTGTTTGTATTTTAAATATGCATTATTGCTATAGATAAATAAGTTCTGTGTTGCGTTGTTACTTCGGAGCTGTACCTTTGGGAACTATCCCTGCAGCTCTCCGGCGCTGAAATAAACATACACTTTCTAACCTTAACAAGTTAGAGAGTCTGTACGTCTTAGGTGGATATCAATATTAGATCTATATCCACATTTTAATAATTCAAAGTAGAGAAAGTGGAGACAGAGGAAAGGTTCTGAGTGGGGTTTAAAGTGAGAAGCTGGGGAAGTGGTGGGTAGTATCAGAGGGATGGCTAAGATGTCAGGATATCATGGAGTATTCTTTCTCATTTACTCCCTTTGCTTATCACCTCAATCAGGTTTAATCTGCCTTCTATGGATGTCCCTGATGACCCGGGCAAAAAGTCAGACATTGTCACTGTGAATCCCAGTATCCTTCAGACAAGGTAATGGGTGTGGTAATGAAAACAGAGGAAAGGACCTCTGACTTTCTTTTCTCCTGTATACTGTGTTCCTGAGGAGGCAGTCTCTTTTAAATCTGCTCTGGGTCCAACCATGTAAGGCCTGCCAAAAAAAAAAAACATTGACATCTACTGACATGAAGATTCTCCCCTCTGTGCAGAGGTATACAAATGAATACTGAGAGACTTGGAGTTGTTTGGAGCAGAGTTTGATCAAAACTTAGTTGCTGTTGATTATTTTATCTTACTACTAGAGATTAATAGATTTTCCAGTCATTCCAGTGAGCTACTCCTCTCTAGGGTGGTATCAAGACAAGCAGAGGGCCTCACAGTTGCTGCTGTCTGGAGGAGCTCTGGTGGGAACTATTTAATCTCTTTCTGCTCCTAGCTGCATAAATGCTCTTTATGTTCAGTGGAGAAAATAGGTACTCCTTGTCCTATAGCTGTCAGAGACTAAAATAGTTAATGACTCAAACATTGATATAAGTTTTAATCATTATAAAGAAGCTACAACCAAAGAAGCCTCCCTTGAAGATACCTGACTGGGACTTCGGACTGAGAGTCAAACTGCTGAGATTAGATAAAGGGAAACCTATTGTTCAGTCATCTCAGGCTGAAGGAAAGGAATGCATCCACAAAAAGCCAAACCCACCAGCTGCACTGAGAATCATCTCTGGCTGAGTTTGGGGTGGGGGGGAAAGCACAGCTCACAAAAGCCAGGTTTACACAGACTTCCCCCCCAACTGAGGGGGGAGGAGGAGGTTTTCGGGTACAGGTGTAAGCTCTGGTCAGAGGCAATAGACGCCTATCCTCTGTTGCACAAACTGGCCCAGCTGTG
>VZTX01018094.1:0-28810 GCA_013400915.1 Pardalotus punctatus | reverse complement strand
CGCCGGGCTCTGTCCGCCGGGCTGGGGGCTCCGCGCTCAGGAGCAGGTGAGCCCTCTGCTCTGCTCTGCTCCATAACCCCTCCTTGGCCAGTCCTCCCACTATTTCCCTCTTTTGCTGCTTCGCAGAGGCACAGTCTCTGTACTTTCCCTGCTGGGGAGAGCTGGTGCCTTCAGCAAAGGTTTTTCAGAGCAGCTTGTGTCACAGGGAATGCCTCCAGACCCTTCCACAGGGATAGCTGGGGGTTTATCTTCATAATCACGCAGACAAGCAGCTCAGCAGGAATTCCTGTGTCCCGATTAACATCAGGGAACAGAAATATGAGCAAGTGATGCAGCATATGGCGATCCTTCATCCTGCCCCTGTGAGTGCAGAAAGCCTCCAGGGGCTGGGTGGGCAGGGAACGAGATGGTCTTTGAGATCCCTTCCAACACCAGCCATTCTGTGATCCTGTAGGAATTGTGATTACCCAGCCCTTCCCTCTTTGCTTGTTCTGCCCTGACCAAACGCTGCTGGGTCTCTTACAAATAGATCTGAGCAGCATCACCTTGAACATGAACAACTCGATGTGAGCACAATCCTCCTTTGCTCCCTCCTCTCACCCTCCTTGCTCAGACCAAGACCTCACAACTCTCCTGGTGGGGTTGGTCCAGGCTCAGGATTTTTCTTCCTTGTGGGTGGCATCTGGTCCCCAGCCGTCTCCAGGTGTCACCCTGGCTCCCAGCAGCAGTGTGCCAAGGCTGGGGCTGGACCAAGGGCAGGACAGCTCCTGTAAGCAGCAGGATACCCCAACAACTATTGCCAGACTGCTGGAATCTCCTCTTCCCAAAGGAAGGTCTGGGACTGGAGGGTGGGGCTGTCTCTGCTCCACCCCTTCCCACCTGTCCAGCCCCCTCCTCCCAGAGAAGATCCTGCAGCCCCCACTGACCCCCTTCCTCCCAGGGGCTGTTGCCATGAATGGCCATGACCTAGTTACAAACCCCAGATCACAGAGGGAAGGAGAGGAGGTTAATCACCAGCAGCGCTGTGCTCCAGGCAGGGCACAAAAGAGGTCCTGGCTGGGTCCCCTGCTTTTGGCTGAGGTTGCCATGGCCAAGCAGACATGGGTGAAACTCTCTCCCAAACTTGTTTGTTTTCTTTTCTCAAAGGTAGAGGAGTAGCAAGACACACCGACCTTGAAAAGGCAAGTGTTTATCTACTGCAGGTCAAAGCCAGAGTTCAAAGCCTGTTTCCCCTAACCATTGCTGAGAACCCAAATAAGCTGTGAAGTAGCATCCTTTCATCTTTTTTTCCCTCTCCCAGCTCCCAGAGAGTGTCTGTGGAGAGAATCAGTCCTGCCGCTGATGGGCCAAAGAGAATATGCCAGAGGAAAGACATATACATGTATATTTGCATGTTATTCATTTTATATTTATATATACACACATTTCAGGGAACAGAGCAGAACCAGCCCCTCCAGGGCCTGTTTAGAGCCTGGGGTCAGAGCCCTGTATTGCTATTTAGATAGAGCTGCAACTGGCAGGTTCCTAAACCACAGCATCCTGCTCCAGAGGAGAGGCTGGAAGCACGCTGGCTTCTCAGGAGCTGCTGGTGAATTAAAACCATTCCTGGCAACATGAGAGGGAGCACTGGGGGATAGAAGCAGCAGGTGGGCAGCCTGGCAAGTGCTGAGAATACCGAGTATGTCCAAAGAGCCGCATCCTGCTGGGAAGTTACATCAACAACGAGCACCAGCACGAGTGATGAAAAGGGAGGAGATGAGAGGAGAAGGAAATCAGAGCCCGCAGCTGACCTCGCAGCAATGCCAAACTGCAGAGCCCCACTGTTAGGTCATTGCCAGGAGAAAAGCATCACCCTCTTGGCAATGTGGGTCCCCATGGCTGAGCCATAGGAAGGTGCTAAGCAGGGATGTAAGCAGTGTCCAGCTTGGGAATTATGTAATTACGTGAGTCTGAGAGAGAAACCTCTCGGATGGCGTCACGCAGGGAAGGATCCCGATGCCATCTGAATCCCGTGATGGCAGACCCTGCCTCAAAGCCGGGGCTGCAGACACCACAAGCAGCTTAATCCGCTGAGCACCGGGATAATGGGGCACGGCGGGGCCGGAGACACAGCACGGCGCAGCTGAGGAGCCCCTGAGCTGCGTGTGCATGGCTTCATTCCCAAGCCCTGGCAGAGGGGGGGCCGAGTCGTGATTCATCTGCCTCCCACATGTCGCCCCTCGCTGCAAATCCTACCCGGAGATAATTGCTGCCTTCCTGAGTGGGTACTCCAACAGAGGGACCAGCCCGGCTGCAGGACCGCAGTGACAGCTCGGGGCTCTTTGAAGATGCTGAGAGAGCTGCTAAATATGCAAATCTCGGCACACTGCTGTGGTTCTCATTTAATGGAGTTGTTGACCCTCTGCAGCTGTGTGGGAGAGGAAGAGAGACCCAGCTAAAACTGTGGAATGCAGCATCCCTGCTTGAATATTCCAGCCACGGGCCAACCTCTGTTCTGTAGGGTGTTTTAGTGGCTGGGAGTTGCTCTGAAATGCCATTTCTGAAGAGCAGAAAGCTGTTGGGTCATATTTCTGTTTTGATTCCATGAAAAAACTTAAAAGAGAGAGATAAAGGTGTAGCTCCGGGTCACTTTGCCTGGGGCTGGAAGGTAAAGCAAGTGCCGAGCTGCCCTGGAAATGTCTCCAGTTGAGCAAAGCCAGCTCTGCCTCCTGCTCCAGGTTTCTTTCAGAACTGCATCTGGCTCCCAATGATAATGATGATGCCAACATCATGCTCACGCCTGGGATAATCTCCCTTTTATTACACGTGTCCCAGTGGAGACAAACATTGCTGGTTCTGCCTGTCCGTTTTCTTATGTAACAGCTCCCAGGGACTAGGGACTGTGTGGGGGAGAGATGCTTGGTTTTGGAGTAAGCTTCTTGGTGAAGAAACCTTAGGTCTGACCCTGCATCCTACAGCAAGGCAGGTCATTCCCCTCAGAAACTCCCCACTGCTGAAGCCCAAGCAATGACCATGCTTGGTACAACCAGCATCCTCCCCATCCTTCCCCAAAGAAAGCTCATCCATGCTGGGCAGGGCTGCCTTCGGCTTCCTATGGGCTCCTGATGCTGTCAGAGAGGTCTGGATCAGGCTCAGGGCAGTGCTCCCTTTCCTGGCTCAGGCCCCTGCTCTCCCTGCCCAGCCCACAGAGCAGAGCAATCAGCTAAATGCTTTATCCCTCAGCAGCCAGTTACGCCAGGGAAAAAAAAAAAAGCCTGAAGTGATCCTTTTGCTGGCCTGTCACCTTAAAGCCTCTCACCTCTCCCTGTCTTTCATCGGAGTTCTAAACCCCTTAGGATGTCATCACGTGCTCCATAAATAACAAATATATATAAGCAGGGGCAGTGGAGGATGCAGCAGACAGAGGAGGGGAGGCAAAACCCCAGATCCTCCTCTCCTGCCAGCGCTGAGACGGCACCCCCAGAGCCAGGCGGGCAGGGAGCGGCGTGGGGTCCCTGGCTGGTAAGCACCCACATTCCTGTCACATCCCGGGGGTACTGACAGCCTTGGGGACAGATGGTGGCCCCCTGACCCCTGTGACTTGCCCCCATATCCCAGGATGGGGGCAATTTCCCCAGAGGGGAGGGAGGTTGGTGCATGGAGCTTGGCTTGCTGAGAAGTGGTTTTGGCGCAGGGAAGGGTGTGAGTCTCGTCCCAGACCCTGTCTCACCCCTACTCTCCAACACGTGCTACCAAAACCCAGCTGTGGGGACTCTTCTCACGGAAACACTCCATGGTCTGGGTGTGGGAAGAACTTGAGCTCTTTTGCATGGAGTATTTCACTTTAAAGCTGGGTTAATAACTCCTTACTATCAACTAATTTAAAAAATCCAGCTCCAAAGCCAGGCAGACAATTCATAACTTAGTAAAAGATGCTGCCAGGGGGGTGCTGTGCACTTGCCTGTTTATTTACCTGTGAGCATCTCTCTGGACCACGGGGATGCTCTGATTTCTGGTGCACAAACACAAGTCAGGGCAGGGAAAATTTACAGAGCAAGCTCTTGGTTCACTGCTACGATGCACAGCCATAGTGGGCTCATCTCAGGCAGGTCTGGCAAGGAGTCACAGCACAAAATTCAGGCTGGGGTAGAAGTGACTTGAACAAATACAGGGGGCTTTGGTGGAGCATCAGAAGACAGATGAGCCAGGGAGAGAGAATTTTCCTCATCGCTGTTTCTCACTTACTCTGGGACCTGAGCAGAGNGAGCATCAGAAGACAGATGAGCCATTCTCACTTACTCTGGGACCTGGGCAGAATTTCCTTTACCTCTGCAGGCTGGATGCTTCCCGTGGTACCCCCATGGCTGTGCAGGGCCCGTGGTTGTCTCCAGGGATAAGGAGCTGGTTCCTCTATGCTCTGCAGGCTCTGTGCGTCCCCCCCTCCCCAGAAGACCTTTGACTCAGCAGGGAGCAGAGAAGCAAAGCAAGAAGTTCATTTCCAGAAAACAAACACAAATATATCAGCCTTCCAGCTGTATAATCTGGGTTGCCAGGAATAACGTGCTGGAGGGGAAAAAATACAAGGAAAACAAGCAAGGAGCAACCTTTCCCCATCACTGACTACTGCTCCAGGGTGTTGCTGGCTGGGGTCTCAGGAAATTTCTAAAAATAGCTGGAGGGACCTGATTGCCCTTTCCCAGTTATCTCCAATGGGAATGGAGCAGCCACTTAAGAGATTTTGAACCCCTGAGCTCTGTGTATGTCCCTGTGGAGACTTCCTATGACTCAGTTGTTTCCAGCCTTCGTATGCTCTGGGTTAAAGCCTTGTTCTTGGACAGTGAGCACTGAATGGTGGCTACTGGAGACCAAACACCCCTGGGGAGCCCGGGCTGGTGGGAGTTGTCCCTTCTCACTACAGGGGGGTGAACTAGATGACCTTTAACAGTCCCTTCCAGCCCAAGCCATCCCGTGATTCCACAATCCAGCCCCGTAATTCCCATGGCAACTGAAATGCTGGCTCTGCCTGAGGCCATATTCAACTGACCTCTCTTCCCTGCCATCCCTGCCCGGCCATCCCAGGCCTGATCCAGCAGCAGCTCCCCAGCAGCATCCCCAGAACTCGCCCCAGGCACCAGCACCCCCCAGGATCAAACCACCACTACATTTTCTAGGTCCCCCAAGCTTACCCTCTTGCCTGCTCTGGGATTTATTCATGCAGATGAGCCCCTAATCCAATTAGTAGGACGAGGAGTTCCAGAAGATTGGATAATAAGCTCTACAAACTCTACACCCACCCCCTCTCCCCCAGCACCCCACTCTCCCCTCCAGTTCACCACATTTTACTTCCCTCCTGCAGGAACATGAACCACCCATTCCCAGCACCAGTTCAGTCAGTCCTTGGTGACTGGAATGAGCACTGGGAATGCTAAATAATTCCCTTGCCAAGGAAACCCCCTCTCCCTGATGGATCTGATCCCTTAGATACACACCCACAGCCAAACCAGTCATTCATTGAAAATAAATCCCAAGACAACCCTGTCCCACCTCAGACAGGATAAGACTGGCATTTCAAGCATCCAGCCCTTGGCATTTCAGGATGGAAAATTCCCAGCTTGCGCTGATTGTGCCCTGTGCAATGTTTGTGCTGGTAATGCTTTTGTTTCCATAAATCCTATTAGCTGGAGGCAAGCCTATAATTAGCAGGGAAAGCCGGCACCTCTGAAACAATAATCAAAAATGAACTGGCTTTGCTCTGGCTTTGCTGCAAATTGCTTGAATATTGGTCTGAGTTTGGATGGATGGTTGGATGGATGGCTCTGATAACTATTCCCACTATTTCTGTCTGCGGGATGCATGCACTTAGTGAAGTTATTCACTCAGTTTGTGGTTCTCTCTGGGTTTATTAACTCAGTTCACTCACACGTGAAAGCAGAAGCAGATTGAAGCTACAGGCTCTGATCCAGGTCAAGGGATTTGTCTGGGCTGTGCAGGAGGGGGGCTGCCAGATGACCTCGGGTACTGGTGACCGTCTTGTGTTACAGGTGGAATGTCCTGGCCTGGGCTGTGTCTGGTGGGATCATGCTACCCAAAGCTCCTGGGGCAGGGGGAAAAGCCTGGAGGCACCTCACCAGGGAGGACACCTGAGGCTTTCAGCCTCGTCACCCACTCAGTCCTGCCAGGGACCCACATCTGTGAGCGTGGACATGACCTAAGGGCCAGCAGTGGTTAAGCTGTGTCACTTACCTGCTGAGTGAGTCAGAGAAGGGAGTAAATCCTGTCAGCTCGTGCTGTCTGGAGGAGGTGGCTCTGGCTGCCTGATGTGTGTCCATGTCAGGGCACTCTGTGGCCTGGCACTGACCTCTCACTCCAGCAGAGCAGAGCTGGTTCACAAATGCCAGAGTATCACAGGGAACTTTCACACAGAGAGATGCTTCTTTTACAGCTTTTGGCTTCCTGCAGCCACATCCCACCCTGCCTGTCCCCAGGGCAGCAGCTGGACTTGCCCCAGGGTTCTCCTGCTCATCCCCCTGCCTGGTGCTGCCATGGGCTGGGAGATGTGGGGCAGGATGCTCAGCCCCACACCTGCTCCAGCTCTAACAGCCCCGGCCCTTCTCCCTGCTCTGTCCCACCACCTGGATCCGTGGGATTTTCTCCCCCTGCTCCCTGGGGTTTGCTCAGCTCACAGCTGGTGCCAGCCTCCTGTGCTGCCCAGCTCACAGCGAGGGCAGCTGGGGTCACCGTGGGCGGGTATTTGCTGTATGCAAACACACATATCTGTAGGAAAAGGGGGACAAGCAGCCTAATCCTGTCTGCGATCTACAGATATTTCCGGTGGCTCGGAGTGCTGGAGGAGCTTGGCTGGAATAAAGAGCGTGGGAGCCGGCAGAGGCTGCCCCGAGCAGAGGGAGCGGTGGGCAGCCAGGCAGGAGGAGGCGGAGGAGGAGGAGGAGGAGGATGTCGGCACTCAGCGCGTTGCCCTTCCTGAAGCCGGTCCACCTGCGGTCGCCCCGCAGCTCGCCCGGGGGCCAGCGCCGGCACACGCTGCCCGCCAGCGAGTTCCGCTGCCTCAGCCCCGAGGACGCGGTCAGCGTGTTCGAGATCGAGAGGGAAGGTAAGAGGGGACCGGGGGTGGGTCCTGCCCGGTGGCATTAGCTGGAGATGACCCTTTCTCTCACCAGTCCCTTGTGCTCCTTCGTGTGCCCTCGTGGGAGGGACGCAGTGGCCGTGACCTCCGGCCAGGCCACTCCGGGCTTTTTAACAAGGCTGGGGAGCTGTGGGTAACGAGCTGGAGAGCCACGGCCCCAGCTCACCCCGGGGTGGGGATGGTGGCAAGTGATGCTGAGTAGGACCAGGTGAGCGAGGAGCAGCTCTCCCAAAGCAGCCCTGGGAGAACCGGTGGGCAGGATAGGAGAGGGGGAAGAGGGAGGAAGGACACCATGCTCTACCTCCTGCTGCTCAGGCACACTTTGAGATAACCTTGCCCTGTTCCCTCTACCCTAGCTTCCCTCACCCAGCCCATTTCTCCCTCCTCTCCAAGGGCAGGGGCAGCTGGGGAGATGCCAGGAGGGAGGGTTTCATTTAGCACCCGCTGCTGTAGCTGTGGGATTAGCAGAGTTAGGAGCCGGTCACTGGGCCATGGGGGAGCAGAGCTGCTCCCTGGAACCATCCATGTCCTTCAGGACTCCTTTAGACCTCATAGGACACACACCACCTCTCCCCATGACATCCCACTTTTCCTGCCCTACATCAGTGCTGGGAGTTTTCTGGGTCGGGTGTCCTTTGTCTCTCTCACTGTGCTCACCACCGTCCCCCTCCAGCCTTTATATCGGTCTCTGGAGACTGTCCCCTGCACCTGGATGAGATCCGCCACTTCCTGAACCTGTGCCCGGAGCTGTCCCTTGGCTGGTTTGAGGAAGGGCGGCTCGTGGCATTCATCATTGGCTCCCTCTGGGACCAGGAGAGGCTCAGCCAGGTAACACTCAGTCCTTCCCACCTTCTGCGCTGGGAGAGACTCTGCCTGAGCCTGGGGACCAGGAGAAGCTCCCTGAGGCTACTCACCAAATTTTCTCCCACGCCTCACTGCTACAGGGCTGCTCTGGTGGAAATGAACCTTCTCATTAATTAATTTTAATGGTGCTGTTAAAAAATACACCAAGTAATTCCCCTCAATGTTAATTTTAAAATTAAAACCCCTCTGAGGATGATGGAGGGAGGTGAATGGGGATGGGGAGGGCGTGGACCATGGGTCATCAGGGTGGGGAATAAGACAGAAGCAGGATGGGACCCCCCCAGTCCCTCTAACCGCTGTTCCCCCTCGCAGGCAGCGCTGACCCTGCACAAGCCGCAGGGCTCGGCCGTGCACATCCACGTGCTGGCCGTGCACCGCACCTTCCGCCAGCAGGGCAAGGGCTCCATCCTCATGTGGCGGTACCTGCAGTACCTGCGCTGCCTGCCCTTTGCCCGCCGCGCCCTGCTCATGTGCGAGGATTTCCTCGTGCCCTTCTACCAGAAGTGCGGATTTGAGGCGCTGGGGCCCTGCGAGGTGACGGTGGGGGAGCTGGCCTTCGTGGAGATGCAGCACCCGGTGCGGGGACACGCCTTCATGCGCAGGAACAGCGGCTGCTGAGCCCCCTCTGCTCCGGCCTGCCTGCGGGGACGAGAGGTGGCAGCCCCTCTCCATCCCCACCGCTGTGATCCATCTTTCCCGGCCACAGCTGCTCCCTCTGCCACATCTGCCTTCCAGCCACATCAGCCTGGCCCCACCCCATCCCTGCTGGGCTGGGGACAGAAATCCCTGCCTGGTCCTGTGGAAAGCACCAACTCCCTGGGCTCTTCTTTAGCCGGGGCTGTAGGACTCTGGGATGGAAAGGCTTTGCCCTGGGAATGGGGGCTCTGCTGATTTGAGGGCACTTCCACCCTCCATGGTTTGCTGAAACACCCAGCAGAGCCCCTACAAACATGGCCCAGCCTGGCACCCCCTCCCACCACCACCATGAGTTGGCACACCATGGCCAAGCCCTCCCTGAGCAGTCCCCAGGCCAGGCAGGGGTTCTGGCAGCCACCCCCCTGCCCACAGACATCTTTCCAGACCCCTTGGAGCACACCCACAGCCACCCACAGGGAGCCAGTCCAAACAATTTGGTCCTGTGTGTCCCAGACCCACACCTGGCCCAGGACAAGCCTTCTGCAAACACATCAGGTTGTTGGAAAGCCGTAAATAAAGATGTGATGGTGATTTTCTACACAGCCCATGTGTGTTCCTGCTCTGCTCTGACCATGACCTCACCCCGATGGACAGAGAGAGGGCACCAGCTGGCACAAGGGGAGCAATCCAGCACCCCTTGGGGCACCTCAGCCTCGAGGGAGAAAGGGCAAATCCAGCCTTGGGTCATTCAGTGAAGGGTGGGATTAAAGGCAGGGGTGACTCTGTCCTCAGGCAGGATCAGGAGGTTCCATGGATCCAGGTGTTTGGCTTCTCCTTGTTCTTGAGACCTCCAAACCCTGTCCCCTCCCAGGGAGGGGTTTGAGGGGCACAGGAGGGCACCAGCTCCACCTTGTCCTCCCTCCCTGCCACATCAACCATCACCAAAACAACCAGAAGCCCCAAAAAGGCTGCATCCCTGTGCCCAAGAAGGGAGAAGAGGCCTCATGCATCTCATTAAATACAGGTAGAAATTTATTAAGGGGGGGAAAAAACCCACAGCTTAAAAAAAAGTATCAAAAAGAGACAAATGAGGTGAAGTGTCTGTCTTTGGCTGGAGCAGCAACTGGAGGGACAGAGCAGGACTGAAAACTGGCCCAGGCTGGAGGGAGGGATGCAGGGATGGATGAAGGTGCTACAGGCTCCTGGGTTCACCCAGCAAGGAGCTGTGGAGAGGAAGCCAAGCCCCCAGCCCTGGAATATTCATCCCAGGACACCCTGACTGGGGGATTCCCACCTGCCCCCATTTAAAAACACTGAAGCCTCCAGCACCACAGCAACACAGATCAGGGGAGAGAGAGACAGCCTGGCACCAGCCTGGGTCCAAAACAGCCCAGAGGGGTCACCCGGACCCCAGGAAGGACCTGCCTTCGTGCCACGGCTGGTGGGAGGGAGGAGGACACGCTGGGGAGCAGCCCAGGGCTGGGGGTGGGTGGGATGTGCAGCCTCGGGCAGGGAGAGGGAAGGTGGCTGCCCCAGCCTGCGCTTCTCCATCTGAGCAGCCCCACCGGAGGAAGGGAGGGACACCTGGGTCTCCATACTTTGAAAAAGGGGGAAACAGCAGGGACTCAAGGCAGAAAGTGGGAGCACCAACAGCTTCCTGTGAGCTCTGTGGGCTCCAGGAGCAGCCACACGATTCCCCCGGGGGGTTTTCCTCTGTGTCTGCCTCCCACCATGGCACTACAAATGTGGTCCTTGCACCTCCTCCCATCCCAAAAAGAGAATTTCACTGAAATAAGGGAAAGAGAAGCCCCCCATCCCGAGTCCTGCCTCTCCATCCAGTGAGGAGCCACGTGGGAAGGCACAAGGCTCCCTGGGGGCCTCTGGGGGAACAGGATGGAAAAATATCTTGAAGCTCAGCTCTGAATGTCTTGGAGCCACAACAGAGACTCCGGGGAGCCCAAAATGGGGAAACCCTGGGCCTAAAGAGCTGTGGATATAAAAAAGTGCCCCTGCAAAAAGGGGGTTGTGTTCACAGTATGAGCTGCAGCACCTCAGGGCACTGGGGTGGGACAGGGCCCCAGGGGCACAGGCTGGAGACTTCAACAGGTTCACCTCAGGGCTGGGAGTCCAGCCTGGCCGTGGATACACCAAAATCCCGGTTCCCTCAGCCCTTTCCCCATACAGGCAGCAGCCAGAGTCGGTCCCCAAACCAGTTATGGCTTTCCAGCACCAGGAGGGAGCCCCAAAGGGGTGCAAGGCAGGGCTGGCTCAGCCCTGCATCCCCAGCGTTGAGCAGGGGTACCCCAAACCCACCGTCCCTGAGGACGGAGCCGCACCCAGGCTCTGCCCCATCCCGGAGCAGCCACCGCCATCTCCCACAGGCTGGGGAGGACCCACCCCATGGAAAACATCCCATCCCAGCCCCATCCCTGCCGGCAGGGTCAGTGCAGGACCTGCTCCAGCTCGTACTTCTCGCAGAACTTGCTGGTGAAGGGCAGGCAGGTGAGGTACTCCACCCAGCGCCAGTTCACGGGGTACACGTAGAGCCACACCACCAGCGAGGCGAAGAGCCCCACGAAGACCAGCAGGGACACGATGATCATGGCCCGCTTGCGGTACTTGTCCACCGTGCCGAAGGTGATGTAGGGCAGGAAGGCGAAGGACAGCAGGAGGCCGCTGAGGAAGCCGAAGAGGTGAGCGATGTTGTCGATCCAGGGCAAGAGGCCGCAGATGAAGAGGAAGAGGACGATGCCGAAGAGGTTGAGGAAGGCTTTCCAGGGTTTCTCCAGCACCTGCCAGCTCTGGAAGAGCTCCACGAAGAGGCAGGCCAGCAAGCCGAACTGGGAGCCGGCAGGGCCCACCTGCAGGGATGGGGGAAGTCAGGGTTGGACCCTGTGTCACCGCAGACACAGCCCATGTCCCCAGGGATCATCTCCTCCCCTAGCAAAATGCATTTGGCTCCTACATCCCTGTGCAGGATCCTGTGTGGGGCTCAGGTGTGGGAGCCCTGGCATGGGAGGATGAGGAGGGGAGGACAGTGATGCTGTTTGGGCAGAGCTGACACTTTCTGTGACTCAGCAGCCAGACAGCATCAACCCCTCCCAGCCCACAGCCCCATCCTGGCACACCCCGCGGGGGATTATGCCCTTGGCACGATCTCATTTAAAGCCTGACAGGGTTTGGCTGGCAGCAGATTAGCCATCTGCCTGCCCGGGGACCCTGCACGCTCACGGACACGTGGTGACATGTGACACACACGGCATGTGCCAACACCACACGTGGGGCAGGGACACCCCCTCCTCCTCTCCCCGCTGCAAAGCCTGCCAGGGGGTGAGAATCTGTGCTCCAGCCCCTTCCCCAAACCTCTGCCAGGACGGGGATGAGGAGGGGTGTCCTTTGGTCCCTGGGGAGCTGGCTGGCTCTGGGACAGAGCCCCCCAGCCCTCACCTCTGCTCTGTAGGGCAGGAAGATGGCACTGGCCAGGTTGCCCGTGATGCCACTGAGGATGAAGATGATGGAGATGCGATGCCAGCCCGCCAGCTTCTCCAGGTCCCGCAGCACCGTCATCTGGAACGTCACTGACACCAGGCAGTGGATGATGCTGGGGGAGAGACCCTGTGTGAGACACCCTTGCCCAGCCCTCCTACCCCGGGGCACGAGACATCCCACAAAACACCCTCCACCGATTGCAGTGCCACTGCAGTCTGGGGCTGCCCTTCCCTCTTCTCTCCCACCCCATCCCAATGGACACTCTGGTCCTCAGCTCCCCCATCCCTGGGGGCTGTGGCTCACCCGGCGTGCAGGAACAGGGACAGCCACAGGCGGTAGAACTGGTCAGGGACCTCCGGGTTGAGGAAGGGCAGGAGCCCGCAGACCTCATCCAGGCAGTGCACCTGCAAAAGCAGCAAAGGGGTTGGGGGGTCCCCAGAGCCACAGGGAGCAAAGGATGGGTCACAGGGATGTGTTGTCAGGAATGCTGTGTGCCAGCTGTGAGGGAGCTCTGGATGGTGTGGTTCCCACATCACCCAGATGCTGGAAAAGGAGCAGCTAAGCATCCCCAGTCCCCCAGGAGATGCTGAAGAACTCTTTTCCTGCCTGGAACGTGCCTTTCTGAAGGACATCAATGCTGCCCAGGTGAGGCTGGCTCAAGCCCTACATTTCTTCCTGCCCCACACCAGCAAGGTGGGCACAGTGGCAGACACCCAGCCAATAGCTGGGCATGTCCCCGCACTTTGCATCACCCCACTCACGCCCATCCCAACCCTGCCCCATTGATGGTGGGACACTAAAGACCTTCAGCATGAGCACCATGCCCCACATGCCCTGCCATGCCTCCCTGGCCCTGCTCACCTGCGAGCAGAGCGTTGCCTCCTCGTGGAAGTAGCCGTGCATGAAGTCGCAGTACTCCCGCGTGGTGATCTCGCAGCTGGCAGAGGGCAGGAGGGGGCTCGCTGGGGGCAGGGCACACTCAGGACACCCCTGAGCATCCCCCTCTGCTCCCAGCCTGCTGCCACTGTGCTTCCCACCCCTCCAGGCTCCCTCCCTCTTCCCCCAGGCACAGCTCTGGACATGGGTGGGACAACACGAGGCAGGTGGGCAGAGGGGGAGCCAAGCCGGACGCCCCCTTTGCCAGGACCCACCTGCCCTTGGTGCCGATGCAGCAGGGCCTGCCCTTGATCTGGCAGTCCAGGTGGGCAAAGCCCGTGTGGTTGGTTTTGGTCTCGTAGGTGCAGATCTAGAGGCAGGAGGGAGAGGAGCCCTGGTCAGGGCCCGGCCCTGTCCCTGCAGCCCCTGCCCAGCTCGTTGCTGCTGCCACCATGGAGTCACCAGATGATGGTGGCACCAGGTTCTTACCGGCCACTTGGTGATGTCATCTGGCCACACATGGGGTGGGTTGGATGCTGGCTCCTCACATGTCCTGGGGGGAGGAATGGGTGGAGTCATTCAAAATATCCCCCCTACAGACCAGTAACCCCCTTAGGCACAGACAGCTCTGGGACCTGCTCCTTTCCCTGGCTTGGGAGGGATCCTGCTCACCAGCAGATGTCCCACAACACCCCACAGCAGCTCCTTCTCCACTCGCACCCCACAGCACTCACACCCATTGGACAACCCCACGGAGGCCCATGGATGTCCCATTCCAGCAGGACAGGGACCAGCACAACACAACGGCATCACTCACTGCTGCCTGTGTTTAGGACAGGCCTCACCCCAGTTTCCCCACTGATTCCCTCTTCTTTACCACTCTCCTACAGTGTGCAAACACCCCCCATCCTCTCCGACAGGAGGATCCAAGGCATCCAAGCTGGAAAGGCAGTCCCAGGCAGCCCATCTGCTGTGTCCCACACAGCTGGGCAACCGGGCCACCTCCAGCTGTCACTCCTACCTGGGGTCCTGGTGACACACAGCCCCTGAGGTCCGCTTCTCTCCCGAGCCCGTGGCTGGCGCGTTGCTGCCTGGCCACTTGATGAACGTTGCCAGCGTCTCCTGCAGGGAGCACGGAGAGACTGAGGATGCAGCAGGGAATGCACGGCTCTGACCCCACACGCATCCTGCCCCGGTGCAGTGCTGAGATGGTTATTCCCCCTTTCCCCAGGGATCCCCAGCCCTTCCCGGTGCCCATGGCAGGCGCACGCACTGAGCAGTCCTGGGGCAGGGTCTGGATGCAGCCGGAGTTGTCATTCTGGACGCAGCAGCCGGAGCCACGCTCCCGGTCCCGCTCACGCTGGATCAGCCGCTCCACCTGCTGATCCTTCCGGATGCAGGGGGAGAACTTTGCTCCCAGGTGGATCAGGTCGATCTGGGAGGGAGATGCCAGTCAAGGGGACGCTCTGTCTGCACACCTCCCTTCCCTCCAGTTGCCCCTGGGGAGAGCTCAGCAGGGGCAGGGGGTCTCCACGGGCAATAGACACAGGTCTCCATCATTCCAGTGGAGGGAAGGCAGGTGGGAAGGGGATGGGGGTCTCTTCTGACCATCCCACTGTGATGCCAGATGTCCCAATGGGGGTCTAGGACAGCAGGCTGGAATGAGGTGGTCAAGCTCTCCCTTCCTGAGGAGAGGAGCTCCTCAGAAAACCCTCTCAGCTCAGGGCAGGGGGAGCAGAGGGCAGAGTCTGAGACCAGGGGTCAAGGGTCTGGCAGGGTCCTCACCGAGCTGGGCCCAATCCAGAAGTTTTCCTGCTGGATGTACTTGACACTCTCGTAGACACCTTTGTTCCTCAGCACCTGCCAAGAGAGGCCAGAGTCAGCTCCCACTGAGGGCTTGGGTGCTGGGGGGCTGCACTCCCATCTCCCTCCCCTCAAGAGGGACTGAGCAGCCCCTTCATCCAAGGGAAAGGGCTGCTGGGTCCCACCAGCAAGGTGGGAGGGAGAGCAGCTCTGCTCCCACCATGCATTCCACTGCAACACACAGCTGCTTGTTCCTCTGCCCAGGCCATTTCATGGAGCCTCTCAAACACAGGAGCCCCTCAAGATGCACCCAGTCCTCGTAGGGAGCATGACAGCCTGGGACACTGGTGGTCACAGTCCCTCCAGAAAGGTGACTCCTAAACTTACTAACTCTGTCGTCACGTGCTGGGCGAAGCCGATGGGGGCGATGCCGTAGGTGCCGATGACCAGCAGGGTGATGAGGATGTGGACAAAAGTGATCCAGTATGTGAAATACGGCCTGTGGGGGACAGGACCCAAAATTGGAGCAGCTCGAGGATGGCTGGGCAAAGGGACACTGCAGTCCCCAAGCCCTGATCCCAGAGCATTGAGGGCGGACACACATCTGAGTCAGGGTGTCCCGTGCCACCGGTGCCCCTCACCGGTGGCTGTCGGTGATCTCCAGCTGGGACTGCACGATGCTGCTCAGGCTGCGCCGGTAGTTCCTGTTCAGCCACTTGCCCACCACCCCCAGCCCGTAGTAGCGTTTCTTGCGGTCGAAGGCGAAGTGCTTCACTTTGGACGCGATGCGCCTGCCCCGCCGTGGAGCCGGGCCAGCCCCGCTGGACACCGAAGTGAGCCGGACACCCTCTCGCCTGCAGAGAGAGGATACCCCTATCACACCTGCCAAAAGGGGCCAGCTCAGAATGGGATGGTGGCCACAGCCCTGAGGAGCCCTGATCCAAGGCTCTGAGCACCTCCTGGCTCCACCCTCCCAGGAGCACGCTGGAAGTGCGCAGTGCCCGCAGCAGGGATGGACAGGGACATTGTCCTGCCTGCAGCAGGGCACCTGGGCAGCCTCAGGGACAACACCTGCTGAGGGTTGGTACTCACGGGGTGGGCTGCTCCATCTCGGGGGACACCCTGGCATCGTCCCCCACCTGGTGCATGCGTAAATACGTGGCTGATAGAGGTGGTGACTCGAAGACATCGTCGGGCATGGAGTACGTCTCGTCGTGCATGTCCATCTGCAAAGAGGAGGGATACGTGTCCTTGGATATTTGTGACGGGCCAGAAGCCTCCCCCAACCCACCATCACCCTGGCCAGGGGGACAGGGTGATCGACCCCCAATGACATCCCACTAATGACCCATCACAGGGTGTGAAATATGCCCACGATGGTGACATCATTCCCTGCCACACACAAGGGCCATCGAGACTGGGGCACAGTAGCCACCAATGCCTCTGTCACTACTGGGTGAATTGGCAACTCAGGGGTTCTTGTGAGAGCCCTGCTTCACACCCAGCCCCCTGTGCAGGGCACTGGGACATGCCCCTGCTCCAGCAGCCAGCATGGAATGTCGCTTGCCTTACTGAAGAAGGACGAGTCCAGGGTATCAGCAGCATCCACTATGTCCTCATCCATGAAGCTGGGGTACAGGAAGCTCCTCTTGCTCCTTTGTTTGGGAGCCAGCGGCTCCAGGGCAGAGCGTCCCTTTGGCAGGGCAAGCAAAAAGGTAAGCAACAAGAAGCCCCTCCGTTTTTGCAGCACTGAGGGTTTCTCAGGGCTTCCCTCCCCAAAGCCAAGTGGCAAGGATTAAATCCCAGTCAGCCCCCATATCACCTCATGTGGGGAGGAACTGGCAGCAGATGCTGCCTTTAGCTCCTCTGGGTCATGGTCATATTAGTCAGCATGACAAGTGACCTCTGAATCTGCTCTCAGACTCACAAACCTGTCCTGAAGACTTGCCCAGGACTCCTCAGGAGCAAGAAAATTGCTGGAGAAGCTTCTTTGCTCCTCAGCAATGGGACCCAGAAGTTGTTTTTTTCTCAGATTGTCCAATTTTCACCAGAACTTCCACTTTTAAGCAGAGCTCAGGTTAAAAACACCAATCCGCCCCCTCAAACCCACCCTGGAGAGACAGCAGTCTCCATGCAAAGCAAACAGCCAAGAAGCAAAGATGATGGGTGAAGGACAGAACTGAAACTCGGCTCAGGAAGATGATGCCCCTCACACTCCCACAACTCACACGGAGAAGGGCTGCAGCCGCCTTGAAGCTCATGTGGGCGACGGACTCCCTCTTCCTGCGCGGCAGGCGGCCGTAGCCCGAGCGGATGCTGTTGAAGGACGCCAAGGAGACAACGCCGGGGGTGAGCGGGGGCAGGACATGGTGGGGCGTGTGGGGACGGTCGGTCTCGTCGGGGTGGCGGAAGGGACGGCCCCTGGCCAGTGGGTCCACGATCTGGAGGAGGGACGAGGTGTTGGCACCAGGAGGGCAAAGCTGGGAGCGGGACCCCCCACCCCGAGCTCTACCTTGGGCATCTTGGCGGGTTTGGGCGACTCGGTGCCTTGGAAGGAGGGCACCTCCTGGCTGGGCAGCTCCATGTCGCGATAGGCAGGCTTCAGCTTGCCGTACCTCATGCTGCAGTGCTGCAGGCTCTTGCGCTGCCACTGCTGCCGCTTCCCCTCCCAGTCGCTGCTGACGCCGAACCACTGCGCTGTGCCCCTGGACACACGGGGGGCACACTTGTCACACGGTTGGTCCCCTGACTCCATTGCCACCGTTCCACCCAGGCATGCCCTCTGGCAGGTGGCTGGGGTTGGGGTGTCTCATCCTGCAGTTTGGACCTGGCTACAGGTCAAAGGGAAGTGGAGGAAAGTGATTCTTGCATTCCCTTCTGAGACACGACTCTCCAACCCCATCCCAAGTCTTCTGCCAGTACCCACAATGTCCTGACATGGCCCCCTCCGAGTTACCCAGCCACGGCTGCAGCCCACCCTGCCCTCACTTGCGGATGCTCTGGGACAGGGAAGTCTGCCGGCGGAAGCCGGGCCGGCGCTCCAGGCGGGGCTCCTGCAGGCTCTTGCTCTTGCGGTAGATGGGGACCTTGGAGGGCTGGAAGGCAGAGGAGGGCGTTAGGGACAGGACGGCACCTGGCAGCCCCCCAGGCCCAGCGTGGGACAGGCACAGCTCCATCACTCACCTCCTTGCGGGTGCCATCCTCCTCCGCCTCCCGGGGGGGGATGACGATGGAGAGGTTGGGCGGCTTCTTGCTCTGCAGGCGGCTGCTGCTGGAGCGGCTGCCCCCGTTCTTGTCCCCGGCTGACATCTCGGACTGGTGGTGGCTGGCAGGCTGGGAGAGTGCAGGGAGTCAGCCAGAGAAGGAGAAATATTCTCCTCAGCTCAGTTGTGTGTGAGGAAAGGCTGGGTCCCAGCAGGAGGTGGGGCCTCACCAGTGGGACATCACCAGACTGAGCCCCCCACGTCACTGGCTGTGCCGGTGAGACTTTGCCACCATGAGCCCAGCTGCTGCATCCCAAAACCTGCATCCCATCCCTGAATTTGGGTGGACAAGAAGGCTTCCATCACCCACTCACTCCCAGTTCCCCAGGGTCACCAACACCACCCCTTCACCTGCTGGGAGCAGGGCAGCGATGGCAGAAGTGACCAGGTCAGAGCATCCCTGCCCATCCCAGCACGTGCCTGTGGGACACACGGGTTTCACACTCCACCAGGATGAGCCTGACCACGTGCCTTGGAAATATGGGGGATTCCTACAAGCCCTGGCCAGGCCCATGGCACGCAGCTGCAGCACATGGGCACACCAGCCCTCCCAGTTTGGCACAGTGAGGGAGCCAAGCGGGGATCACAGACCTGGTGGGGCTCCCCAGAAAGCTGCTCTGGCTTGGACAGAGTGGGAAGGGAGTGACACACCCAGACAAGGAACACAAAAAGCCTGAAAACACCTGATCCACATCCCCACACACATCACAGCTCCCACACGGACCCACCACATGTTGGGGTACCCCATGGGAAGGGAGATGCAGGACATTCCCCTGTGGCACGTGCACACACACACCAGGCTGGGAGACTGAATCCTCCTTGGCAGCACGTGCAAGAAGGGGGAAGCTTAAGCCAAGAGGGGGTTAATTCCTCAAGAAATCCCCTCCCAAGGGTCCCTGCAGCCTGCTCTACCAGACAGGACTTTGCAGGAAAAGTAATTCCAATCTGAGTGCAAGAGAACAAGTCCCCAATCCTATTAGGGACTACAAGGGCAATCAAAAAGGAGGCACAGCCCTCTCCACCCTCTTCCCGTCCTCCCTGACCACGTGCCAGTGCCCAGGGGACTCACACGGGTCTCACGAGCATCCCCTGTCCCCCAGGACAGCCGTGGCCATGGGGACGGTGTCACCTGCCACATCTGCACAGTGCCACTGGTTGTGAAACGCCAGCTCAATCCACAGGCCTGGCTCCTCTCCCTGCCCCAGATCCCAATGACCAGACTCCTACAGCTCTGCTTTCCTTAGGCAACGTCACTTGGGCAACCAGATGAGGGACTGGGATCCCACCAGCGCCCTCTGCAACAGCCCATTCCCAAAGCAAGAGTCAGGGACAGGGGAACTTTTGCAGCTCCCTCAGAACTTGGAGTCCTGCATACAACATTCTCCTTAGGCTCCATCACAAGCAAAGCCTGGCTTTAGGAGCATGGTGTGCTCAATGGATCAGCTTCATGGGGATGTCCAGAACCAGTTCCTCAGGGATGGGAAAGCCTGGAGTCAGCAGCACTAGCTGGCATTGCTGCCCTCCATCAGCTCCTGGGCCATGTGATAGCCTCCTGCTCCTGCATTAAAACGGGTGCTGGGCTCCCTCTCCAGTGTCAAAGCTGGGACAACCAATTCCCAAATTTCCCCTGTCTGAGCACTGGCTGAGTCCCCAGCAGGGTCTCCTTACCTCATAAGAGTGACAGGGATCCCGTGCAGTGATGGCAAACACCCACGGCAGCCTTGCTCTGCTTCCGTCCTTCACGCCTGGGAGCCCGGGAACACAGCTGAATTCCTCCTGCAGGGAGAGGCTGCGATGAAAAACCACGCACAGGGATGCAGGCAAGTGCTGCAGGAGCATCCCGGGAGGGGGAGAGCTGAGCTCAGTGCTCCCTGGACCTTGGGGACAGGGCTGTAGGTGGCTGGACACCAGGGACATGGATCAGCCACCGGCACAGGGCAGCAGGAGGAGGAAAAGCCCCCATTTGCAGCAATGTTCTGTGGCAGGGAGCAGCCTGGGACAGGCAGGGAGTTTTCCCTTGCTGCTGCCAGGCAAAGCTCTGGGGACGCAAGACACCCAGGAAGAGCAGGCACAGAACTTGAGCTGCTAAACTGGGAGAGTGCCAGCCCCAGCAAGCAAAACTTTCCGTCCCACTGCTGAACTGGAGACTGTTTGTTTTCCTCTCAGGGCAGCCAGCAACGAGCCTGAGATGGCAGCTGCTCTGGAGAGCTGGGAATGGGAACACGCTGGGGTCACAGCAATCCCCAGGACGCCCTTGTCCTTCTCCAGCTCTGGAAATGGCTCTGGTTGGTGAGATCCAGCACAGCCAGAAGCACAGAAATTGGAGCCAAACTCTTCCCCAGCCCCACTCTTACCCTTCATCCCAAAATCCCATCCCCAGTTGCTCCCATCTCACCCCAGACAGCCCCAGATCTCCGTGCTTCCCAGCAAAGCAGCTTTGCAGCACGTTGAAAATCCTGGCCTCGCTCCCCACCAGCCCCCCATGCAGGGGGGTGGAGGGCTGGACCAGTCTCCCCCGAGGTGACGCAGTCCCGGGGGAGCTGGCGCAGCCCGGCGGGCACCTGCTGTCCGGTCATGGTCACGTGGCGCGGCCGGAGCGCTTGTCACGGCTCTGTGCATCGGCACATTTGGCATTGAGCGGGAAGGGGAGGAGGGCAGTGGCCCCCGAGGGCTCAAGGCTCCTTTGCCACGAGGGCTGGGGGAGCAGCCACCCCCCAGCACAGATCCTGAGCTGCCACCAGAAGCTTTACCCCGTGGCAGGTGGCGAAATCCCCAGGGGAGGGTGCTGGGAAGGTGTTTTCCAGCTCACCACGTGCTTGGTGCTGGCGCCCAAGCCCTCTGGAGCTGGCAATGGCCCAGATGGCACCTCCATCCAGAGCCAGCCTGCCACAAGAGCTCGGCGCTCTGGATCCCTACGGTCCCACGTCCCTGTCACCGCCCCAGCCCCGGGATGCAGGAGCACAGGTCCTTGCCTGGCAGCCCCGGCACGAGCTGCCCCATCACAGGGCACAGCTCAGCTGTGGGTCCCCAGGGAGCCTCAGCCCAGTCCCTGGACACTCAGGGTGGACGTGGTGTCTTTATCTCGGGAAGAGAAAAGGGAAGTGAGAGGTGACGTGCGGAGCTGACGCTGGGGGATGGCTGAGAATGCCCTGTTGCAGGGACAAGGCGGTGACAGCAGTGGGGGTGACAGACATGGGACTCAGCAGACACAAATGCACCCTGAGCTTGCTAGGAGCTGTGCTTTGGGCTGGAGGAAGAGTCCTGGGGGCAGTCACTTCAGGCTAGAAAAGATCTCCATGCGCTTTGGACGCTGCCATCACTGACCCACAGGGAGCGATCAGGGTGTGGAGGGACGGTCACCTGGTCTGGTGGATAAGAAGAGATCCTCACTATCACCATCTCCCCTCCCAAAGCTCTTGACCACTGAAGGTCACCAAAGCCTGACATCCAGCAGTGAGGGACACAGCCTGTGCTCCAACAGCAGCAGGGCGGTGAAGGCCCCTTCCTCTCCCAGGAGGGCAGGTGTGTCGGGGCCACTGAGGGGCAACTGGGACCAGGTTTGAGCCTTCAACCAGAACAGGCACGAGGAAGGTGACCAGGGCTGGCTCCCAGCCCTGGGGTGAATCACAACAAGCACTGACCCGAGGAAGCACAGCCAAGGAAAAAAGTGATGGAAAAAGCGATGTGGTTCATCCAAGGCGTCACCGCAGGACACACTGGGATGGTCCGAGCAACACAAAGGGACCGTCAGCAAGGCCAAGGGAGCACAACTGGGACAGTCAGGCACAACCACTGTACGAGACAGCAGAGACAGCCCTGCTGGAGGGGGATGTACGCAGCGGGTTCATGGGTGCTTGGAGAAGGCTCAGGATCTCTCCCTGAGCTTGTTGGCACTGGGGGAAGGCAGATTACTGGAATGACTGCCTCAGGCTGGCACCGTTGAGCTGGAGGAGAAAGCAGCTCTGAGCCACACAAGGGTGTGAGCAGGGAGTGGGACCCCCATGACCACCCACCACACCCATCACCCTGAGCATGATGAGCCCCAGCTCTTCTCCTCCATCTCCACAGGGCAGTGGGAAAGGGGCCAGCAATGCCAGAGAGCCCCCAAACACCCCCGCAGCCTCTGCCAGCACCCAAGAGCCCATCAGGCAGAGCTGCTGCTGCTGCTGCCGCCCATAAATGATTCACAAGCACGTTAAAGACCTCTCTCAAGGCTGGAGCTGCGTTAAAAGGTGCTCCCAGTTATTAAGAGCTCCGGATAGGAAACTCAATTGGTGCAACTGCGCTGAACATCGAGCTCCTGCGGACTCACACCCGAGCAGAGGATCCTGAGCATCCGCCCAGCACCTTCGCCCCTTCTGCACCCTTTCAAAAAGCTTTTTACCGTTTTCCAGTCTCAAGTTTCAAATCTGGAGAGAAGCAGCTGAGCACAAACAGCTCTTGAAATAAAAACATATTATTGGGGGGACAAAAAGAAAAACATTCCATTTTTCCCCACCTGTCCCAACCTTGCCCCAATGGAACTGGCTGGCAAAACTGAGATGCAGGGCTTTGCTCTGAGTCTCAAGAGAGGCCCGCTGTGCTTCAGAGGGTATTTGAGCTGCTCTTTCCCTTATCACTGAGCCACATGGTCAGCATGGACATCCACAGGGGTTAAATCCGCATATCCGTGGTGGCTGGGGTAGGAAGATGAGGCACGGATGAGTGCTGGGATCCTGTCTGGGGTAGGAAGATGAGGCACGGATGAGTGCTGGGATCCTGTCTGGGGTAGGAAGGTGAGGCACGGATGAGTGCTGGGATCCTGTCCGGTCCCGGGGTGTGCAGGCAGCCAGCACACACCTCACCCACGCCACCATTAGAACATCCTCTCCCATTTTCCTCTGTCGGGAAGGACATTGGGCAATGGCAGCAGGTTTGCTGAGCCCGGGCGAGCTGGGAACACGGCACGCCCCAGGAGGAAGGAAAGCAGCTGGGGAGATAGAGCGTGGCGGGCGGGGGGGCTGCGCTGGACACGCTGATAAAGGACGGGCCCTGCCCGCGGGGAGGGACACGGGGACACGCAGGGAACGGGGCCACTCGCACCATTGCACACGGCAGGGCTGGAGCGCCAGGAATGCGGCCCCAGACTCCCCAGCAGCCCTGGGAGATGCCAGCCCTATCGGCATGGAGAGGAAAGGATCTGCCTGCGATGGCTGGGAGTGGGCGGAAAGAGCCATGAGGAGGATTTCCCACATCCCAGCCTGGCCTTTTTCCCACTCCTGTTAATTTTTACCAGTGCAACAACCCCCACCCACCCCAGCAGAGCCAGTGGGGGCACCCAAAGGCTTCCCAAGCCACTGGGGTGGGTGGCGAGTCCTAGTGGGCTGGGGTCCCTCTGCACCACTGGCCACCCACCCCACATCTCCCCACTTCCCTGGGGTCCACGCACCCTCACAGCAACCCCAACAACAACCCCAACCAGGCAGCACCGCACAAACCCACTCTGCTTCCCTCGGAGGAGACACACCAGGGTGGTGGGTGCTGCTGGAGGAGCTGTGGCTGCACAAGGGGACCCCCAGCCCCCCGGTCCCTTCCTCAGGCTGGAGCCCAAGCCAAGTGACGAATGTGCACGTGGAGACTTTGAGTCACCCCAACGGCTTCGGGGAGAGCAAAGGGCCAAAGTCTCCACTGGCAGCGAGGGAAGCACGGCATCGCCACCAGTGAATGTGCAGAGGGGTTGGCTGCTCCCCAGGCAGGCTCACAGCACACTCCAGACACAAGGAAAGCTCTTTTTCTTTTTTCCCCAGCCTACCAGGATTGATTTAACTCGGTTTTATATAAGAACTGATTAATTACTCAGATCTACTCTGATTCCTCATTAGCTTGGCTTAAACACAGAGTGCACAGACATGACGGTGCAAGTGCTCCAGCCCCGGCTGCACCTTCTGGAAGGGGCTGAGGGGTCCCAGGTCAGTATTTGCCTGAGGGAAGAGGACAGCCTGCCTGCAGGCCATGTGCCTGCCATCCCCATGCTGCAGGTTATTACTGAGTTCACTCTCACTTCCCTCCTCGAAGCAAAATTCTTGGTGTGAAGGGTCAGTGGGGCTGGAGGGGACACTTCTCCCTCCAGTTCTTCTGCTGAACACTCATTTTGCCAGCAGCTCTTGGTGGCAGGGCTCCAGCTGGGCTTGCAGAGTTCCCCAGTCCCCCATTGCCTGTGTCAGAGCACAGCAGAGCGGCACAGAGCTGGCAGAAATGCCCCATATTTACAGGGGTTCCCCTGCCGAGAGCTCTGAGTGTCCCCAGGCTGTGTGGGACGCAGCAGTGGGAGGGGGTGCTCAGCCCCCTGCAGGAATTCGGCTGGTCCCAGGGACAAGAGGAGCCCTGGGCTGGCAGCAGGACAAGCCCCCTTGGCTGCAGCTCCCTATCTCTGGGAACACACTCCTTATCTCAACGCAGCCATTCCAAGGCTTGCACAAAGCGCTGCTCTCCCATGCAAAGGGGGAGTCCCGGGTGGACACCAGCAGCCTCCTCCTTTCCCATTCCAGGGCCAGCAGCTCCCTGGGGAGAGGGCAAAAGGACCTCGTGGCGTCCCTTTGGGCTGTGGACGGTGACACCTCTGCTGGCAGAGGCCTGGGGGCTGTCCCCAGGCTGTCCCCCAGGACAAACGGGGGAAGCTGCTCCTGCCCACCCCTCCCTCCTCCCGGGAGGAGCGTGGGTGCGCCACTCCTCGGCTTCCTTCCTTTCACTCCTGATTGCCAGGAGGCCTGAAGCACCCAGACCCGCACCCTGCAGAGACAGCAGTGCCCGACAACAGCTCATCCCCATCCAACACGGCGCAAGCCCGGCACAGGGAATCCTACACTCACTGGTACCTACGGAATGCGATGCTCTTCCCACCACAGCATCGCTGTGGATCTGTGCCAGCCAGGCACTTCGCAGCCTCTCAGCTGCCAAGAGCTGGAGATGGGGGTCTCCCCAACCACCTTCATCCTCCTCCTGCCCGCCATCCCAGCCCTGGGGATGCTACACCCACAGGGAAGACATGCAGCCCAGTGCAGGGGCTGGAGATGTTGATTTTTAAGGAGCCACCTCCATGTCCTCCCCAGGAGCGCTTGTACCTCATGCACCACGTACATGAGGCCACCGGTTATGGGCTCACCCTTGGAAAAGGTGCTGGCCCTGGCAAGACTTCCCGGCTGATTCCATGGAGGAGCTGAGGCTGGGCAGGACACACCAATGCCGAGCACTGGGAATTCAGCCCGGCTGCCCACGGGCACAGTGTGCAGCCTTGGTCACTCCCAGCCCTGACCTGGCGTTCCTGCAGGCCAGAAAACTACAGGAATAACTACACCAGATCCCCAGCACAAGCTGCAGCATGGGGAGTGAAACCAGCCCCATGGTGTGGGAGGGGGGAACTGGCACATCGGGAATCTTGGGCAGCACCAGCCACATCTCTTCTGCCCCGAGCGGGTCTGTCAGACCAGAGGAATGCATCAGGAATTATTATTTTAAAGCAATAAATCCATAAAAAACAAACCAACAGAGGCTGCCTGGAGGAGGGCTCCACTGCCCTGGGAGCTGCAACAACCCAAAAGGGCACCTGCAGATGGGGGCATGGTCCTGTGGGATGGCTGGAAAGGAGGAGCATCCACTGAGTGACCACCACCCGCCCACAGGGCTGGACATCCAGCGCAGACACCGTGTGTCTTCCACCACAATGGATTTCTTCCTCCCACCCAATGTCAGCAGCCTGGGAAAGGGCCAAGGAGCACCCCTGGGCACTGCCCTGCTCCCTCCCGTCCTGTGTCCCCCAGCACTGAGCAGGTTGGTTTGCACTGCGCTCCCCCATCTCAGAGCACGACCACAGTGTCAGTCCTGCTCCTGTGGCTGCACAAACTGTCCCCAGGGTGACAAGCTGAGGTTTCACTGGACACCTTCATGCTTTCTGACTCATTTGTGGCATTTCAAAAGTGGGGAAACTGAAGCACTGCAATATAGTAAGGCTCCCTGCCTCCCCACCCTGCTGCTGCTCCATGGGCAGGGAGCTGGCTCTTTCTCCATCGAAGTCCAGCTCTCCCAGTTTTAAGTTCCTGGAGGATGAGAGTGGATGGGGAAGCCCACTCGTGCAAACCCCAGAAATATTCGCTCCCCCACCCTCCCAGAGCAGTTATTTGGGGGTTGTCCCTGCCCTGTGCTGAGCTGATGTGAGCAGCACCCCTCATCACTCACACTCAGAGTGTGGGTCCCCAAGGATGAGGGGGACACAGAGGTCCTGAGTGGTGGGCAAAGAGAGGGCTGGGTTTATCTGGGTCCACCCAGCACATGGCCATTCCCAAGCATCCTCCCTGGGTCCATTCTTCACCTTAAATGCCTCATTAAGAGATCAACCACTAAACAAATGCTTTTTTGTTGGTTTTTTTGTTTTTTTTTAAGAAATGGGGATTAAGCAGGGGAAAAAGGGGTACCAGTGCCAAGGGTTTCCGCCATACCAGCCAGCATACACACAGCTTTCCATGCTGACTTAGAGACCAGGAAATGACCATAACTCAAAGCACTGCATGCTCCCAAACGACCACAACTCCTGGATCCCTGTAATTAAAAGGGACTGTGCCCACCCCCGCTGGGGGCTTGTTGTGTTATCAGACATCTCACGGCCCGGCAGGACAGCGGAAACCAAAAGCCATTAGGTAAAAAGCTCCTCAAGAGGAGGAGAGTTCATGATCCCATCACTTGTGGGGTCACAGAGATCTAAGTGATTAATTTTCAGCCTGCACTAATTGACTCCTTCACTGCCGAGCCCCTGACGGCACCAAGCCCACGATCACTCCTCCAGGTCAGGTCTCTGCAGGGTTCCCAGTGGGAAATGTGGAAATGCCTCACCAGCTCCATGTCAGTCTGGGCAGCTCTGCAATCCCTCCACTAGCTGGTTCTCCGTCACCTGTCTCCTACTTTCTTTGTTAATGAGCACTGTTTTGATTCCTGGCTTGTCCCAAGGGCTGTTTTCAGCTCAAGAACAACCTAAGGGAAGGAATAAGGATGTATTTGGGGGATCCCTCAGCTTCACTGTAGGAGCTAGACAGGAGCAGCATCCAAGAACAAAACACAGACCCACAGGACAGCCATGTGCTCGTCTTTCATCCCAGCCCAGCCAAACACAGCCCAAATTCCCCAGGTCCCCCAGTGCACCCCAACGAGTGCATTCCCTTCCAGCCAGTCCATTCCCCACCGGATTTCCGCCCCCATGCTCTGCATCCCCAGCTCGGAGCTGCTCTCCCAGCATCCACAGGCATCTATTGTTCCTGCAGCCCCGCTCCGGCAGCGCCGCTCTCACACCCTGAGCACTTGCACGAGCATCTGAGAGCAGCGCTAGGCTCGGCCCCATCTTGCACAATTTACATCAGGGCTCTGTTGTGGTGTCAAACCCCACTCTGTGGTTTACCCTTTCTCACTCTGGGGCTTTCAGCACCTCCAGGTGCCCCAGCACAGCTGCAGCAGTACCAGAGAACCCCCACGACAGGGAAGTGGTAGACGGTCATCTGATGGGAGCAGGGCTGGCAGAAGCCGCCTCCAAAGGAGCCAGCAGCAAAAGGTGTTGATCACCCCTTTAAGTGCAAAGGAGATGGGAAGGGCAGAGGCCAGGTGCAGCAGCTGGGAGCCCAGGGAGCCACATGTGAAGCCAGTGCTGACCAGGGTAGGACAGACAGAGGCGGCTCTGGTTTCTCTCAGGCTCAGTTGCAGTTGAACCCTCCAGCTCATTTTGGAGGTGGGACAATTCCAAGCTGGTTATTTCCTGCTTTGGAAAAAGGTAGGAGCCAAGGGATACTGCTTCAGAGGGTACAATCATTCAGAGTGAGCTGAGTGGGCAGCACTTCCCTGCCCAGGAGATCCCTGGGACTGTGGTGGGGTGCACCCCCCAATGCTCCAGCTGGGCTGGAAGCTGTGAGTCCACGACAGCAGAAACATGATGAGTTCACCCTGGAAATCCCCAGGAGCAACCATCCAGAGACTGGGAACATGCAAGCAGGAGAATGTCCTGGCTCCTCGTGGCGAGAAAGATGACGCCAGGCTGGGGAAGAAGGCGGACACTTCCTCTTGCCACAGGGACCCAGTGGTGACAATGCAGCCTCTCAGGTCCCCTTCCCCCTGCAGAACGTGGGCATGGGGAGCTGAACAAGAGCTGAAGGTCTCAGACCACTGTGAGCACCACGATTGGGCTGTGGGAAACCTGGAGGGCCAGCCTCTGCCCAGTCCAGCTGGCCTGGCAGCAAGGCAGGGCAGGATGGGGTAGAGCTCACCCCTCTGTCCCAAACCTCGAGGACCATCAGCAAAAATCCAGCTGACTAAAACATCCACGCATAGCATCCCTCTGCTCCCGGCGGGATGTGCACACGGACGGAAGATGACCCGACCCCCTGCTCTGCAGGGGTTTTGTTCGCCTGCGAAGGGCTGGCGGCAGCACTCGCCACTCCAGGCAGCACGTGCGAGAGTCCCAGAGCCCTTAGCCAAACCTCAAACCAGCTACAACAACAAAGCCCCGGCGGGCGGGCGGGAGGGCAGGAGGATGCTCGGGGTCAGGGACCCGGACCCGCTGCCCAGCTGCCCTCGCCTGCGGCGTCGAGGCTGCTGCCGCTCCTGAAGGGCGCTGCCCCCCCCCCCCTCCCGGGGAGGGGGAAAACCAGAAAACACCAACAAAAACCACCCGCCCGCCTGGTTATCGGGCCATCGGCGCCAGAAAGTAGGTTAGAGCTTTCCTCCCTGCCTCGGCCAGGGAGCG
>VZTX01018090.1:0-81104 GCA_013400915.1 Pardalotus punctatus | reverse complement strand
TTTTTTTTTTTTTTTGTGGCTTTTTCAAATGCTTGCTCAACCATTTTGTCTGGATGGCCAAGGTCTCTACCTCAGTAGTCTGCTTTTGTTGTTGAACTTGTGTACCTGAAGCATTACAGTGGTAGAATCAACATGCCTAAGCTGTTCTCCATCCTCTTGTGGGGTTCATCTGGGGGAACCCTGAAAGTTGTGTATCTAGTTTATGATGAATGTGCAGCATGCCCTCAGTGGTCCTTTGGGAGAGGGATGAGTCTCTTTGTGTGTTAAACGTCCATCTGGATGGGAGGAATTTCCCCATTTTTCTGTAGGCACATTTGTTTCTCTCTTGATCATAGAAGCAGCTGAGCTGTCTAGGGAGATGAATCCAGTCACTGAGCTGTAGGCAGAAGCATATATTTGTTTTTCAGTGCTGAGCACCTTCCTCATTCATTGCTGGATGAACACCTGGACTGTTCACCAGAACACCTGCTTTGTCCAGGAGCTTGTACGAATAGCAGTACCCACCTGCACCCTGAAAATCAAAACCCATAAAGATGCTCCAGTAGTGAATTGGAAGTTATGAAATGGGACTTATATTGTTAATGATTTGGTTATCTGCAAGCTGGAGAGGCTGACAGTATGTTGTCTTCTCCCCAGTAGTTGATTCTCAGAGAAGATATAAAAGCATGCATTTGAAATGCTTTGATAACATGCAGTCGCTTGCTAGGGCGGGTTTTGCTGTCATGCGTCTTTTAATCCTTGGTCTCTTTTGAATATTTGAGAACAAGTACCTTACCATGTGCAAGTTTCCTTTCCTTTTGGATTGCATTTTCTCATCCCCTCTGGAAGAGGAACCTGTTCCTGTCCCATGAATGGGAAATGCGGAGAAAGTACTTGAGAAACACTGGACTTGGCAAAGCATGGAATTGACTTTCAATACTGAGATCTACGAGTACCCATGATCTGCTGAAATAGCTTATTTTTCTTAATCACTGAAAATTAATATCTAGTCTCATCCTGCAAGTCTCTGATCTGTCTTTCTGACACGTAGGTGGTATTGGTGTTTCCTGTCAGTAAATTGAATGGATTTTACATCCTGAGTACTGTAGTGTATTTTGTCCCTGGAAATGGAAGACCCTCTCAAGAGGAAAATAGCAAGAGAGGGAAGGAGTTTGTGATTTTAGTCTTTGGTTGTTTTCTCTTAAAAGATATGTGTTAATATTTTGGAAATTGAGAAGCATAAATGAAATACTTTTTTAAAGTTATAAATAACTTACATCTCCTCCCTGTCAATGTTAGATTAATAAGCCCTTCTGACTCTTTACCTTGGGTCTCTCTAAGTCTTCCAATTAGCTATTAGCTGTCTGAGAAAATATTGCCATATTTTATATTATTACTGATTTATGATTTACTAATCCACTTCTTTTTTTTCAGATGAATATGTCGCCAGTAGCTCTTGCCCGTATTTATGAAGAGGACTTTAAACAAGATATGGCTGCCTTAAAGGTACAAATACTCAAGATTCTAAATTTAAGAGTATTTCTAAGCAATTATTTTGGTAAGGAATCTGGTCTTGAGAGTTTGATCTGAAAAAAGAAATTTTTTTATTGGAAACTGAGTGCTGATTTACTTTTTCATTCTTCCGGAAAGATATTGCACACCTTTTGGATAAGAAAATGGGGGGAGAAGCAGTCCTAATCTTTGGAATAAACAAGTTAAATTTCTTTAGGAGCAATTTTTTTCCACATTCAGTAGGACTTGGATTTAGGGATATTGCATATTTACTATAATGCAGAAATAGCCTGATTGAAAGCATAGGAAACATGAAATCTTCTTTCATTGATTTCAGGTGATTTTGCTTCTTGTCTCCCTTTCAGAAGTAGAGAGTAAGCCACTGGGAAAAATTCAGGGTTTTTCTGCCACCCCTCAAATATTTTTTCTGTGTGTGTATTATCCTAAATACTACTTATGAACTTTTTATGATGATTGCAAATTTTTTTAAAGATTAAATTGAGGACAATGTTCTTTTTAGTTTGTTTCTTAGATTGAAGGAACTTATCATCAGTGTGTTTCATACAGATTAATGAGATGTTATTCCTTCTTTAAGGTTCTTCCTCCTATGGTATATATGAGGGTGACTGACAATATTCCTCAGATAATTTCCTTTATAAAAACAATAATTGCCAATGGAAAAGCTTATGCAACCTCACAAGGTAAGACTTTGAGCAAGGTAGCTCCTTGTTCAGTGCATGTATAGGTATTCACTGCTCTTAGTAATCCTGTTTTGGAATCAGATGAGGTACCCTGTGCCAGGCTTTCCTTCTGTTGCTTAACAGGGTGTGAGCAAATTGTTTGTGATGAAATGAGCAAGCAGAACAACTATTACTCAGTTTCTAAGTTAAATGTAGCTCATTACTTAATACAATTGTTTACTGTAATGAACTGCTATCTAAACTCCTTGGGGAATTCCTGGTCTGGTTTCTACAAGAAAACTGGGGGAACCTCTGAAGAGGAGCTGTGTATCTCCTGTGTGTTCTAAAAGATGTGTCTGCAGAGCACAATGTAGGGATTTTTTTTTTATTTTTAGCAGAGCTAGTGGTTGTAGAATGATTCTAGTGCACTGTAACTGGACTAATGTGGCTTGAGCTGCAGTAGGGGAGGGGATTGGTGATTGTGCATGGGCAAGGAAGAACCTGGGAGATCTCCAGAATTCAAAGTTGTTCCATGGGCAGATTGGGCATGTGCACAGAGGTTACTGAAAAGCTGGGTAACATGGAAACATCTGCAACTACTTTTGCAGTATTTCTGAATTGCTAAATCAGAATTCCAAATGGGAGCGGAAGAGCACTTTGTTTTGCTTTCAGGTAAATGTTATCTCCTTCTCATCAATGTGCCCCGTCTTTGCTATACAACTAAGCATTTCTTTTCTATTAGGTAATGTTTATTTTGATGTTAAGTCCTGGGGAAAAAGATATGGAGTATTAACTACTATTAATCCTGATACCCAAGATGAAACAGGTAAGTTCATGGCACCAACTTGTGTTAAAGCATTGTTTGAATGAGTGATGCATCTATGTGCAAACTTTCATTCAGTAGTCTGAAACAGTTTCTAACCTGTTGTGTATAGCTAACTTTCTGGTTAATTAAGATTATGTTGCTTTCATAGTTGTTTTTTGAAGCACTCACTCTTGCCAGTGCAGGAGTAAACTTGGTCTCTCTTCTTCCTTACATCCTTCCCTCTATACCTTTGTTCTGGTACCTTAGAACAATTAGGATTCTTAATTAGTTTTAATTAAATACTTGGCAGTGGTACATAGAAACTTCACAGTGAGATAGTGAGGTTCTTGCTGTTGCACTTGCCAGGTTCAAGGGTAAACACAGGGAAACCTCATCTACCATGCTGTTATTGGGGCAGTTGCACTCCTCTGAAGCTAAGTGGATTAATTGCTTCCTTCATTTCTTGTCACTGGGCTAAGCAGCCTCTTTGTGTGAGGGTCAGCATTCTCTTCATAGGCTGTGCTAGAGCAGGCCTGTACTCTGGGTTGTGGGTTTTTTGCTGCAGTTCCTGCTTTGCAGGGTTGCTGAGTCTCTTTGTAGTTTCTGTAAGTTGGGTCTGATCAGGTCTCTCCGTCAGAGAATTTGCTGCGGGTCTCCTGCATCCTTTTGCAAAGTGAAATCCAGTATTTCATCATTGAAAAAAAAATCTGTTTGCAATTACTGAAAATGCGTGGCAAGCTGATGCTCAGGTGAATTGCAGCCAGAACTTCTCACAGTTCTGCTCTGGAGTTGTTTCAGTATTATAGCTCACAGAGGGAATGCATTTTGTCAACAATTATTTAGAACTAATTACTGACTGCAGAGGAAGCCAGCAGCCTCCTGGGCTGCACAGGGAAGAGCATTGCCAACAGGTCAGTGGAGGTGATCCTTCTCTGCACAGCACTGGTGAGACATGCCTGGAGTGCAGGTCTGGTGCTCCCCAGTACAAGAGTGATACAGACATGTTGGAGAAAGGCCAGCAAAAGGCCACAAATTTGATGGTGGTACTGGAGTATCTTTCATATGAGGAAAAGCAGAAAGAACTTGGACTGCTCAGCCTGGAGAAGGCTCAGGGGAATCTTACCCATGCCTGATGGAGGGAGTAGAGCAGATGGAGCCAGGCTTTTCTCAGTGGTGCTTGGTGATGGGTCAAGAGGTACTGATCACAACCTGAAAAACTGGAAATTCCATTTAGAGCTAGGAAAAATCATCTTTACTCTGAGGATGGTTAACACAAATCATGTTGCTCAGAGAGGCTGTGGAGTCTCCATCCTTGGTGATAATCAAAGCCCAACTGGACACTAACCTGGGCAGCCTGCTGTAGCTGAGCCTGCTCTGAGCTGGGGGTTGGAGTAGACTGTTTCCATACGTGCCTTCCAGCCTCAGCTGTGACTGATGATGTGTTTTACCCTGTTTTCCCTCAAGTCACAACTAAATGTGTTGTTATTTCTAAAGATTTTAGCAGTTGTTTTGCTTACAACGGAGAAGTTGAAGAGTGCTCTTTTGTAGCAGTATACTCAAAAAAGGGCAAAAGAGGGTCGGAGACATCAGGTACTGGTCAGCCAGAGCTAGGCAATCTAGTGAAAGAGCCCAGATGAAGATTCAGTGGATAAAACTAGGGTTATATTTCTGTCCATTTAGTTCTTAGGAATTTTGAATTTTATGATCCTTAATGTGAAGTCATATATTTGTCAGAAAAAACATACGGAGTCCAGAGCCCTGTTCTATGGCTACTGCCCAGGAGTGCTGTGTATTTGATGGGGGGTGAGGAGTCAGCAGAGATGAACAATCCTGCAGTTCTGTGACAAAAAGGACTACATCCTTGGCAGTGTAGTGAAGGAAGGAACAAATATAGCTGGGAGGAGACCTTTGTGGAGAACTCATTGGTGAAAATGGTGCCGAAAAATTCCTACTGTCCAAGAACAGTTTTGATTCTAATCTCTGTGCACTTTTTTTTAATAGAATTTGAAGTACAAAGTACTTGTGTCCCAGAGAAAAAGTTGTGGGGCTTTTGTTTTTATGTGGGTTTTGGTTTGCTTTTGTTGCCTTTTTTGCTGTAGTGCAGTCAGTTTTTCCTGGGGAAACCGGCTGATATGTAACTAAATGAATGAAAAATCAGGAAAACCAGGGAAGACCAAAAGGATGGGTAGGATAGGATATATTAAGGAATCTTGAATCCATCTTTGTCGTTTGTCGAAATCTGTTTAAATATACTATTTTTTTCAATTGCTTGATTGATCTACTGGAAGCCCTGTATAAGGGGGAAGGGAGGGAAGTTGTAGTGAAAAGAAGTTGATTGAGGGCGATTAATATTGGAGTACTTCACTAAACACACGTTTCCTCTTGCTTTCATTTGGTCATTTTTTTTACTTTGAGACATATCCCATTAACAAATCACTTATTCTTGCCAGTTGGTTCTGATAAACGACATGGTAAAGATTTTGCCCTGTGGAAGGCTGCCAAGCCTCAAGAGCTGTGTTGGAATTCTCCCTGGGGAAAAGGAAGACCTGGATGGCACATTGAATGTTCCACAATATCGAGGTCAGATTTCTTGGATTTTAATACATCTAATGCTATTTTTTGTTTTCAGTCACAGTACAATGGTAGCAGCAATATTGAAAGTGTTTTCTTATCAGTAGATAGCATGAGTTTTAGTGTGACCATTTTATGCAACTTGGGATGTCACCTGTGGCCCAAATAAACTCTGCTTCACCTTGCTGTTGTAGCTGTCTCTATGTTTTGGCACCTTCTATTGAGTCAGGCTTGGTACTTAAAATATGGCACGCAGGATCACATAGTTGATTAGCAGTCTTTTAAATTAAATAACCAAAGGTTTGGTGAAAGTTATGGTACCTCTTTCATTCACTTCTCTTCCACTTCTAGCAGCCTCCATCAGACCTAGTTCAGGATGTAATGCTGTGTCAGGAGGGCAGGGTATGGGATTCCATCTTCATCTGTGAGATCTTGCTGGCCTTATCTTAACAGCAGCTGTGGATGTTAATGCTAATAACCTAAGTGTTATTCAGCTTTCTTGCTGAGTAGTGTTTTGCTTGCAGTTGGTTTGGTATAATTTGCTCTTAATTTAGTGTTTTATTTTCACCACAGGAGAAAAAAAATCTTCTCTCCTGGAAGATTGATAGTGGTACTTAGTTTTGCATTAGTCCTGGATCTTTTTTTTGGAAGCTAGTAACAAATAGTTTAGATCTCACCCTGTTTAGCTTAAATTTTTGGCTGAAGCTGAAAGGAGGTGGAACCAGCTGCTTTAGGTTTCTCTTTTATATGCTATTCTGGTTCACCGGGGATTGTTAGTCACTGCTACCTGCTTGTGGAAAGTGTTTATAAGGGTGATTTTCTGTCTGTAAATAGTTTCAGCATGGTGAGGCAGCTCTTAAAGCAATCAAAGTGCACAAAATCATGCTGTGTTTGATGTACAACCTGTGACAGAAATGCACAGATAAGAAATGCCAGTTACAAAATGGCCTGTCTGCTAATGCAGTGCTGTTCATAGTCTGCATTTCTTTTTGTAAAAATGTGTTTTACTGAGGCTGGATCAGGCTCCTGCCATTTAAAGAAAAGCTGACCCATGGAGAGCATAAGTGTAGTAATCTTGGACAGTGAAAAATTGAGAGCTTACTTTGGTAAGTGACCTAAAACAATTTGCTGTCCCAGTCAGCTGTCCAAAGCCCATTTTAAGCAATGCTTACTTAGCTGTCTGTTTTGCCAAGTATCTCAAAGCACTTTAAGTTAGGTGAATTAATTTTGAAAAGTCTGTGAGGGTGAATGAGGCATCTCTGGTCTCTAGAGAAGCCCTGGAGGAAGGAATCTCCTGCTTTGACCCCCTCAGGTCTGATCTTCTCTCTGCAGTTTTCTTGTGGTGAGGTGGGCTCCTCCTCCTGTCCCTGAGCGTTTGCCAGATCCATCTGTCACCTCTCTCCAGCTCTTAATGGTTTTGTTGGAGGATTCAGCAAATGCTCCTCTGTAGGTGGCACAAGAGAAGGTGAGGGTCAGTCCTGGGAAGATTTGTGCTTTAGCTGGTTTTGAAGCAGGCAGGAGCAGAGAAGGATGAACCTGGGAGATGGTGACAGCCCCTCTTTCTTCCTTCTTCTCTTTTCCTCCTTGTCTTTTCCTTCTGTGCCCCAACAGCTTCTGTAAAGCCATCATATGGCACGGTGTTAGCAGGGTGTTTTATCTCAAAAAGGGACCAAAGTATTAATATTTAGCTAGCTACCAGGAGCAACTTGTGTGTGTGTGCGTGTGTATGTCTAGATCTTGCATTTTCCCCTGCTTGAGCATTCCTGGTTTCTGGGCAATTAAGGTTGGCTTACATCCCTGTGAGGCTATAAGTGTAATCTTTGTTTAACAGATAGGCAAAATAAAGTTGCTAACCTGCCCAGCTTGGCCTGACTGCACACAGTATTGTCTGAATTCTTAGAGAAGAAGTACAAGATAAGGAATAGTAATACCAAATTCACAGCAATGTTGGCTGCATCAAAGTTGTTAGGTTTGCAGATAAAGGCAGCTGCCTGATGCTGAAATTGTAGCAGAACAAGGAAGGAGACATCTTGCTTGTCATGCTTTAAAGTAAGGTAGAAAAATAATTTCTTCTACTGAGAAGTAATTGTGAACAGATTTGGGTCCTGTCCGTACAAGTTCTGCTGCAGTTTTGGTATCAACATAAGATATGGTACACATGAAATATGTGTAAAGTCTTGTTTTAAAACTGCAGTTATCTTGTTTTAAAACTGCAGTTATTAAATTGTACACTTAAATTTATTCTGTTTCATCTTATTCTTTTCTGCATTTCTTTTTACAAAAAGCTTTTGTGGTGTTCTACTTACCAATCAGGAAAATATTGTTACAGTGCAGTGTTTGGAAAGCAGCTGGACATCCATACGGGTGGAATAGATCTTGCATTTCCTCATCATGAAAATGAAATTGCACAGTGTGAGGTGTATCATCAGTGTGAGCAGTGGGGGAATTACTTTTTGCATTCTGGTAAGTAAAATATTGATCATCTGAGAGGCCTGTACAAATAAAACAACTTGGTTTTTTAGGTTTGGCATTTTATGCTATGAAAACATGTTACACTGCCTGGCATTATGTAGAACTGCTCCTTGCTCCCTGTGCACAGAAGTGCTTCATTCAGTGAAGTTTGTGTTGTACAGTGCGTTGAACTGCATCACTGTCTGATGGTTCTAATGTTGTTCCCATTGATGGAGACCTTGACATTTATTCTTCCTATTGCAGTTGTGGTGGTCCTGAATGGACCTCTGAAGTCAATAGAAAGTCAGATTCAAGTCTGCAGCCTCTCTTTTGCTGATCACTATTTTGGGCAGGGTGTCTCTGTGAACTCTTGGAGCTGCTTCTCTGAGTAGAAGAGCTGCAGAGTTAAGCCTGTGGTACACTCTGGGAATTACATGAGCTTTCATTTTTATATATTTGTACTGTATGGGATGAATATTGAATTCTAGTTTCAGTTCCAGTGTAGAGCCTGTTGTAAATCAATAGCAGCTGTCCAGAGGCTGCTGCATCCTCCAGGGTGTGCTTTGTTCCTGAGGCGCTGCAGAATCCTCTGCACTTCTGCTGAGGTGCACTGGTTACTGCCAAGTGGAGCCTTCTGTTGAAAACCAGTGAATCTGGCTTTTCAAACTTGGAACTGAAACTGTAGGGGAAATATTTTTTGATACTTGCTAAATAAAGAGGAGTCAATTTAAAAAAAGAAAAAAAGAAAAAAGGAGAACTTAATTCCAAGGGCAATTTGTACACTGAGGTCCTCTAGCAGCTGACAGATTACATTCATTAAGTCAAAAAATCTTGCTGGAGGATGATGGTGTGAATTATTTAGGGCAAATGAATCAGCTTCAGAAACAATTTATTCTGCTAACAGACTTCAGAATTTTAGCAGCTCAGAATTGGAGGAGCAATCCCCATTAGAGGAAGAAAATCCCTGCACTGGGGATAAATCTTATAAGGACTTTATTTTTAGACTACTTGTACTCTGGGAAGAGCGCCAAACCGAAGTTATGAAAATCCTTGTATTTTGTATTCTTGAATGAAATCATTCTAAGTACTGAAACTCTTGGAAGAGGACTATTAATTCAAATTCAGATGTTACCAGTACCTTTTTAGGAAAACACAATCCAGCTATTTTAAGCTTGGCTGCCTGAAATTAAGTAAATTAGAAATTAGGCAAAAAGTAATCTTACCCAGGCTCTTCCCCTTCTCCCAGGAGAATTTTGGCTGTGGTTTTAGTTGAGTCACAAGAGCTGCAGATGTCCAGCTGTGTCTGACAGCCTGAATATGCTTATTGAGTATCCCAAGTTTAACGATACAGTGGTGAAAGTGGCCTCACCTGCTAGCACACAGGACAGATACAATAAAAGCAAGATTTTTTATCATGGATAGCTGCTGTAGCTGGTTCTGCATCCTTACATCTTTTGATTCATTCCTACTCTCCATAGAGTGTATTGTGCAAAATTCAATTTTGAGGTCATCAGGGTAGGACTGGAGGTAGCCTTCTCAAGGTGACTCCCTGCTGCTTTGAATCATTGTCAGAAATAGCTGAGAAGTAAAACCATGAGCTTTTCAGGTCCACTTATCAGGTCTGAGCTTGTTGCTTTCATATCCAGATGAGTGTGATGGGGATTTTATCTAGTTATGGAAGCAAGGGAGTTCCAGGCAAGGCTGCAAAGCAGTTCTGTGCAGTGAGTAGCACAAAATGCAGACAGCTGCATGGGCTGCTGAGCAAGAAATGCCACTTCTGTCACCACCCATAAAAGCAGAAGCACGATCATACATTGTCCTTGTGGAACACAGAGGCACTGGTAACGCCGGGCTGCCAAATGAGAAAAAATACAGTGCTGGTAAGGGTGTTACAGAGCAAGAAAAGTTTATGCTTAAAAATCTGCCTCAAAGTATGATTTAAGTACGGGATGCTGCAGCTCACAGAGGTGTCAAGAAATCCCATGTTAGTTGTGGGCAGTTGGTAACTTACAGAGTTACTCTTTTATTAGGAGAAGTCTCTTAAGGCTTTTAACAGCATTTTTGAAATTATGCTGAGTAGTCTTTCAGTGGCAGCATGTTTGGAATCTCTCTGGTGCTCTGACTAATGGGTGTTTTCCATCAGTGGTGGTGCCACAGCTTGCATGGATGAGACCTGGAAGCAGGCAACCTCAGGCTATACATCTCCTGTCTGTCTTCCACAGAGCTTTCAGTCCTAAAGCCAAGCTCTACATACTCTCTTAAATGCAGTCTAACTACCTTTTTCCTGTGCCACAGCCCTACAAAGCAGTGGTCCATGTGACTGTTGAAAGTTCTAGCAGTGCTCATCAATCACATTTTAAAATAAACTAATTCAGATTAGTCATTGTAGCTGCATCCCTCCATCGCTCTGCTTTTTCTCAGTCTCACAAGTCTGGAGAAATTGAGAATGTGTTGAAAATTCATTTTGCATTTAAGATATTTTGAACCAGCACTATAAAACTTCGGAGTAAAAAAAAAAACTTAGCAGCCACCAGCAAGTAGTAAGTACAGAAGATTGAGTTTTAAGGATTTTTTTAATATGAGATCACTGGAAAATATTTCTTAAAATACTTCTGAGAAGTCAAGAGTAACAGGTGAGGTAATTGTCCTGTGAAGACTGAAACTATTTGCTTGCTTGTTTGTATCAGTTTGTTATCAATTCTGAACAGGGCAACTCATGGCGGTGGTGGGATTTTTTTGGGTTTTTTAATGTTTTCAATGTCTGTCTTTTAGAATTCACCCACTGGAAGTTTTGAGGATGGAGAGGTGTGCAGGAGTGTTGGCAAAGCTATTGAAAAACATTAGGCATTGCATTGAAATGCTTGGCGTGTATCCATCATAGCATATGCTGCCTCCAGCATTTCCAGTGTCTCAGAGCAGTCTTGCTCATTTGCTCTGTATTCAGAAGTATGCTTGTATATCCTGATTCTGTTTTTGTTTTTTTTTTTTACTATAGGGCATTTACACGTTAAAGGAAGTCAGGAAAAAATGTCAAAATCATTAAAAAACTACATCACAATTAAGGTAATCTCTTTGTTTGAATTGAAGCAATGCATGTTGGTAGTATGTAAATATGAATCATAACCCTTTTTTGAGAAAACTTTGGAGTGTGTGCTTATGTTGCAGTGAAAGACTTGCAGTGTTTCTCTAGTACTGATGTATCTGTTATTGTGGATCTGGATATAAGATACCTGCTCAAGTCAGGGTTTGCTTGTAATGATGGATCTCACTGAGCTGAGAGTGTTTGTAGGAGCAGAGTTTGTGCCCAGTACCAGAATCCTGCACTATAGATTTGTGATTGGACTCAACAGTCTCAGGGTTTTTTTCCAACCTGAATGATTTCTGTTCTGTCGTGATGGCTTCTCATCTATTGTTAGTAGTGCATGTGTTTTGAAAAAGTGTGGACTTGGAAAAGAGTGGATGTTTTTCCTTGTCCTTCTTTAGGTGAAATGGGACATAATGTCAGTGTTTTGTCAGAAGGTACTGGGCATCCTGAACCACACTATTGCAGTGGTCTCTCCCATTACCCTTTATTTTTATACTGTGACCTTGCTGATGCATAGAGAGCTTTGCCTTTTGATACCCACAAGCCACATGACTATGTCTATTTTACTGTGTCCCCCAGTCTTTGGTGTAGCCCAGAGCAGGGTTTCTCTGCCAGGCATGTGTGATACAGCCTTGCTTGGTGCTGGGGTGGCTCCTGTGCTGGCTGATTCCTGTTGCTCCAATAGGGTGATTTCCTTCCTTTAGACAAAGCTTGGGAAGCTGCTTCAGCACATATGTTCCCCCTTGCCCTCTTGGAAGACTTAATTAAAATCCCTTTAAAAAGGAGTTCAATATGAGCTGCTTTATTCTTAAGTCTTCTGATGCTGTCTGGGTACAGTTAAGCCCTGTTTCCCTGGAGCTCACAATTTTCACAGAAATCTCATGAGTCTCAGCAGATGCTGTAGACAGGGTGGAGAAATGACTGCAAATGCAGTGCATGGAGTTAAGAGTGACATAAAAATGTTTTCCTCCATGCCACCCATGATGGGACAGCTTGTGTGGAGGAAACAAAGACTTCAGGCCTGTCTCTCTTTCCTTGTTGGTCTCCACTTTTCACGTCTGCTCTTACACACAGCTAACAAGTATTAATCCTTTCCAGGAAGTGATTTTCAGTCCAGTGAAACACTTTTGTCCTGTACAGCTGCCTTGCACCTTGAAAGTCAAGCCCTACATGGAAGGTTTTATGCCTGTGCCAAAAGAGGGGAGGTCTGTCCAGGATCTTCCCTTGGTCCGGCTGGTGGCCACCTGCATCCCAGGCTGTCACCTGGGCACAGCAGCCCTACATCCACTGCATCCAGCTGCCCTGTTTTCCCTCCCTCTTGTACCCTACTCCAGCTTTTTCTTTAATAGCTCTTAATTCTGACCCCCAAAATTGAAGAGATTATGGTAACACAGGGCTGAGCAACCTGCTTTCAAAGAGCTATGATACTTCGTCTGTTCTCTGTTTTTAAGGAAATGCAGAATTGTTTTTTCTATTTTGGATGGTACTTTCCCAATTTTGAATATATTTCTGTACTTTACTCATACTGTTCTACCTCTGGATATTAGTGTAAAATTTCTGGGTACATTGGGTGCACTCATTTATATACAGTTTATTTTAAAAACCCGCAACAAACAAACACCCACCAAAACAATCAGTATCACTGTTTCTTGATTTTGATTGCCTTAGTTACTTCTGTTTTCACTTGAGAGACAGCACATTGGTGATGCTTTCCTCAGTGTTCAGGCTGGTTTAGTCTTGTAACAGAAGCCTTATTTCAAAATGTGAAATTTAAGCAAATGACACATTCCATATTTTCTTGCTTGTACTGGCTTCTTATGATTTTTGATTTTTGTAGTAATCATCACCAGTAATCATCACCAGTTTGCAAATTAAAAAAAAAAAAAGAAGCAGAAGTGCAATAGTCACAGTCAATCTAGCACAGTGTTCAGCCTTACTGAGAGCAGGGTTGGAAGTGATTGAATCTTTTATCAGTGTACCTTCCAAACATTTAAATAGTTCTTTATACTATTAATATAAATTAACTGTACTAGTAGTAATACTAATAATTTACTGGAGTAAATTATTAGTAAAGCTAGATAAAAACCAGAGTGGAGTTTATTAGTCTTCATGATTAATACAGATAACTTTTTTTATATTGCTAGGTTTTGTCTTTGCTCACTCCCTGTGTTTCTTCATATTCTTGTCCTGCAGAAAAAGTACACTTACTTTTTTTTTCAAGAAATCTTCTTTTTTTTTCTTTTTTTTTTTTTTGCAAAGTTTGCAAAACCCAGGAGCCTTCCTTGCCATAAGATTGGATCCCAGTCTTAGTCTTAGTCTGATAATTTAATTTAGGATTGTTTTTGCAAAGCTCTTTATACAGTGTGTTTGATTGTAATTGCAAAGTAATTTTCACTTTCTTATATTGGACATTGTGTGTATATTTCTATCTTGTGTATATGTATGCCCATCTATCTTATATGGAATTTAATTTTATTTAGTTTTGGTTTTAAAGCAGTGTTAGAGTTTAAAGATTTAAGTTTGAAGTTTATGATGCCTCTCTTAGACTGCAAGGATGTGTTATTTGTCATGTTAGTTTGTCTGAAATGCAAGGGCTTGGAAGAGCTCCCAAAGAAATTGATATCATGCTAAAGGTGTCTTTTTGTTCATGGAGTTTAGGATTTCCTGAAGAAATGTTCATCAGATCAATTCAGAATGTTTTGTTTGCGTGGCAGATACAGCTCAGGTAAGGACAAGCCCCTGATTTGTTCAGGTGTTCGTTGCTTTCCACACGCGATTCCCAGCTGGTGATATGGAGATGGAGCGAGCTCTCCCTGGTGGGTGGAAGGGTTTTGGTGATACTCTGTGGGGCTGCTCTTTGGCTTACATTTAGAAAATCATCTCTACCGAGCACAGCACGTAACCATTCATCTAAATACCTTCCTGAGCTGTAGTTAGTTGCGACTCTCAGTTAATTGCACTTTTAATTAATGAATTAACTTTGTCTCTGATTTGCATCTGTTGCAGTTATTTGTATTGCAGTCATGATCAGCTGGTTTTGGAGACATACCTAGATGGAGCTTTGGCTTGTATTCCTGTAGGGTATGATGAGGGCTGGCTAATAATTTTTTATCTCCTTGCTGTGTTACTGTTTTTGTCCTGTGGAGTTCCTGAGTGTTCAGGCAGTTCTGTGGTGCAGTGCAGCTCGCTTTCGCCAGCATGTGATATCCTAATGATCATCTTGGCCTGGCAGATCATCTCCCTGCTGGTGGGGAAAGGTGTGGGAGATTTTGTCAGCTTCTCTGTCAGATAGATGCTACTTTGAGCTGGAAGAGGTTTTCATATGTCTGGTGTTTTTACCAGTTTACTGGGGCCTGTCAAAAGCAGGTGGTGGTTCCTTAACCACTGCTGGGTCACATGGCTTGTTGGCTGTCCTGGCATGGCAAGGGAATGGTGGAGCACAGGGCAGCAGCTGCTGTGGTATTTCAGTTTTCCTCTAGCTGCCTTGGGTAAAGCACCTGTAGCAGTGTGACTGGGAGAGCTGGTGTGGTCAAGGCTCTGGGGCATTTCTCGTGCCTGTCAGCGGGCAGCGTGCTGCCAGCCTTCACAGACATGGAGTCATTGAACTGAGAAGTCTTACTGCTTGTTAGTACCTCCAGCTGCTTGCAGGAGCCACTCACGTGATCTTCCTGGTGCATCCTCCCTCTCCTAGGACAGCTGAAGGCATCAGGAATGAATTGTATCCCTGGAACAGGTAGAAGAGGGGGTGGTTGTTAATTTCCATCCTCCACAGTGATAGGAAGAGAGGCGTGCATCCAGTTGGGAGTTCTGCACAACAGCATCCTGTTTGAGGCAGGCAGTGGGTTGGTGGCATGCCTGGCTATTTTGGGATGATGCTGCAGGGCACTGGCACACTTAGCTCTTTTCCTGTGTCAGAAGTACCTTGTGTATACTTAAGTGGCTCTGTGGCTGGGGGCGCTTGGGAGTCTTGAACAAATATGTGTTTAAAACAAAAGAACAAAAAAGACTAACAGCTACTACAGTATCATGTATGTGTTTGTCATGTAAACAAAAGCTGAATGTCTGGTAGTTTCTAAACTTGCCCTGGGGCAAGGAATGGCACTGGAACCCTGCAGCGGAGGACTGCCTGCAAATTTTCTTCACTCCCTATCAGCTGGCTGCATTTGAACCTCTGCTTTTTGCATTACTTCTAGGAGAAACACCTTCCTGAGGTAAAAAAAGAGCACTGCCTGTGTAGGTGTGGGTGGCTTTGATGAAAGGATACGGTGGTGTTATATCAGAGTATAGTGCCAGGAAGCCAATTGGCAGGTAAGGCCTGCTCAGAAGTCTGTGCTTGCCACCTCCACCTTATGAGGCTGTGTGCATTATTCACTTCCCAATTAAGTGCCAGAGTCAGCCCCTGCTGAGCCAGGTATTTACTGTCCTGCCTGTCGGCTTGTGTCCCTGCTCTCAATTCACTTTGGTCTAAGGATAAGTTTATTGCACTCCTCATCTTGCTATCTGCTCCTAAATATTTTTATTAGAAGTGAGATCCCAAGAACCTTCTGTTTGTTTATTAAAATGTTTTTATAGCCTAAACCTGTGGATGATGGTTCCTGCCATCCCTGCCTGCTAAGGAAACTTTTGGTAAAATCCAGGTTTGGGGGTCAGGTGGTACCACACTCCTTGGATTGAGCCTGTAAAAGATCTTTGTAGACATGTGAATGAGGGCAGCACCTGACAGCTGGGAATAGCTCATGGTTGATACTGTGGTTTCTTGGGCTTGGAATGGGCCTCTTTTGTTGTCTGGCCTTCCCCCTGTCTATGTGTGCTGACAGGAAGAAATAGGGACAAATGTGACTCCAGATTGCCCCAGTGTTAAAGGGGCAAGGGCTGGAGCGGTGTGTGCAGGGAGGTGCATGTGCTTCATGGGAGTGGAATCCCTTCCTGTGATTATCATTGTCAGAGGGAGGATAAAGCTGGATGCCTTGCTTGTGGGGAAGAGGAGAAAAGTCAAAGAGGCTTTGATTACCCTTCTATAATGTGTTTTTACACAGGGTCCCTCTGCTCTGTTGCCCTCTCTGCCTGCTCAGGCTGGTGGGGCTCAGCTTCAGGGTGAAGCTGAGTTCTGGGGTCAGTGGTGATTATCTGGGCTTTTGGCTTTGGCTGGTGCCTCTGGCTGTTCCCTTCTTGGCCTGAATCATCACCCTGTGGCACACCTGAGGCTGTTGGGGAAATGGTTCCTGGGTACCCTAGGCAGCAGCGTGGTGACCCTCCACCAGTGTGCCAGCTGTTTCTGGGTGCAGCTTGAAAGGAGAGGTGCCAACTCTGAAGCTCTGTGGGGCCCTGTTGTGAGGTAGCACTTTTCCTCTTGTATCTCATCAGCAGTGACTTCACTTTATGCAGTGAAGGGAGGGGGTGTGAGCCCTGCCACAGGCAGTGGGCTTCTGTCTCCAGAATGCTCTCCTGGTCACCAGAAATGCTCCGGTGATTTTGTGAACCTGAGTGAACTGCAATATTTTCACATCTCTGATGTGTAATTACTTGTTGGTGCTAATAAACAAATATGTTGTAACTTGGTGATGCATTGATGATGCCCTTGGAAGCAAAGAAGGGAAGGAGTAGGGAGTACTGAAGGTTTTCAGTACTGGAGGTACTGAAGTAGGAGTAGTGAAGGTTTATAGGGCCAGGCTTGCCTGAGCTGTGGGTTTGCAGTGCCTGCAGGCAGTGATTTAGGAGTATGCCCTGAATTGGGATGAAGAATGGCTTGAATCAAAGTAGGCTTCATCAGGATAAACTTTTATCAAGTGTTCCTTGCAGAATTCTTGCAACCAGGTTAATCAATTCAGTAATCTTAGTATAAGTGATCTTTCTCAGTGTCGTTCTGTGTTACAGAAGTCTGTACATTGGTCTTTTTGAAAACTGAGTAAAGCTTAATTTTAAAACCTGTGTTAATGAGGCAGTAATCCAGATTTTTAATTACACACAAGTGAAAAATCTGACAAATACACATCCAGACTTACGCCTTTGTTACAATGGGGTAAATCCTGTGGAAAGTCTGTTTAAATGGTTAGGCTTCCTTGGGATTTAGGCTAATGGAACTTAGATCAGATCTCACATCTGGCTGCTTTTGCCCTCTTAGATCTGTCCTCTTGCTAAGACTGTCTGCTCTGAAGAGTCTATGTCTGGGTAGGGTTGGGTAATTCTACAAAGCAGTTGGGTGTAACATGAGCAGGACCAGAGGTGAGATTCCTGTGGAGACTGGGTGATGCTCAGTGCTGATAAGTTTAGGAATATACTGGAGGCAGTAGTTTGGATGTACCTTAATGCAGAGGTCAGGTATACAACAGTGAAGCAATACTGCAGTTGTTCTGAATGGCTCTGGTGTGATATTGGGGGAAGGAATGCATTCAAACTTAGGCCTGTCCTAGATGGACACAACTTCCATTGAAGTCAGGTGAGCTCTTTTGTGTGGGGTCCAAGAGCTCCTCTACAAAAAATTGCACATTACTGTACAGATTAAAAAAAAGCCTCTCACTGATAGCAATTCCCAGTAAAAGTGACAGGGAGCTAGTCTGGCACCTGCACTTCTGAGGGTGCAGAAGAGGCTAGAGGAGCCTGCTGAACTCGTGCCAGCAGCAGTAGATGCAGATAGTTCCCAAACTGGAATTGGCTGCCAAAGCTAGAGTGTCCCTGAATGCAGTGGGGATGTCCATGTGCATGGATGCCTTATTAGTGGTGGGGCTAATGTTGTTTCTGTAGCTGGTGGAAGAGAAGTGTTGTAGGGTTCCTGTACAGCGCATCTCATAAAGCAGAGCTCTGCTTTGGATGCAAAGAACCTTGGGGTTTTATCTTTCTTTTCAGTGACCGTAAGAGGCTTTGATGTGTGTAAGTTGAGTGTGATGAATCCCACCCTAGACATGCCCTTGTGAGTTTAAGCAATTTGTATTTTCTCTAAAAATAGCTTTCTCAAAATGATATGGTCAGTTTAGCTTTGATATTGTGAGGGAATTGTTCAGGAGCTGGACCACAACATTTTAAGTTCTTCTAGATTTTAGATGCTGGTGAAGGAGCCCTTTAAACAGAGTCAGTGATGAGGGTTAGGCCTCCTTGGAGGTCTCCAAATATGAATTGTGTCCACTAAATTAGAGTAGGCACAAAATTAGAGGTAGGTGTTGCCATCTTAAATCTGGGGGAATGCTTAGAAATATATTAAATCCTAATGCTCTGGGTTGATAACTTTGCAGAGAGATTCAATAATGGAAAAAAAATTAAATAGCGATTGCTTCAGTAAACTTCCAGATCCAACTTTTTTAATCCGTTTGATACCTTTTCCAGTAGGTTATACTTTGTCATATGTAGTGATTGTCTTTTATATTGATTTAATTCACCTAGTGTGCATGAAGAATGGAGCTTTTAATTAAATGTGTAATTAATTGTAAGAAGTTTGCTATACAAGAAATAACAAACTTTTCCTTTGTCTTCAAATACTGTATCTATGTATGACAGGACAACATTCTCTCCATCATAATGCCTTAATTTCTTTTTTTTGTAGCAGTAGAATTTAGTGAGGAGAGCATGGATGATGCAAAGAACCTTCTTCAGGCAGTCTCCTCATTTATTAGAGATGCAAATGCTTATATAAAAGGACAGCTGGTGTGTGACCCTGTTAGAGAAGACATACTGTGGGAAAGGTGAGTGCACCTTCTGTATCTTAAAAGATTGTGATTATGTGAGCAGTCATTTGCTGACAGGCTCAGAGGTTTGGTTTAAGAAGCAGGGCAAGAACTAAGCAGCAGTTCTCCCTCCCAGCCGTCACAAAGGGCAGCTTTTTTTTTAAACGCGTTTTCTAGCCAGCTGCTTTTCCTCATAGTCTGCTACACTCAGTTCATTGTGTTTTTTAAATCTGTGTTATTTATCCAGGGTCCGCAGGCATCCTTGCCTCTCATGAGTGATGTAGGAGGAAAAGCTATGGCAGTTGTGAGGCTCCCCAGTTCATAAGTAGAGCTGGGCATTAGTGACTGAAGAAGAAGGAGGATGACTGAAGAGTCACATACCTTGGGCACTGGCACTGTGGTGTGCAGCAGAGGAGAGAAGGGGCTACTGAGAGATTGGCCATGGGCAGGGATGTCACAGGGAAGGAAGAGATTACAGTCGTTGTGACCCTGTCAATGGTGAGGAGAATCCTTTGGAGTCCATTACGAAAACCAGATCATCTTCAGCGTTGAGATGTGCTGTGTGTGGGGTGCAAAGCTGAGAGCAGAAGCATGATGCTCTGGAGTCAGGGTAGGAGGGGCATTGAGTGCCCTGAAGCAAGGTTACTGCAGGCAGCTCTGGGCCGTAAAATCAGAGGGAAGAAGGTCTGTGCTGTAGAGGTGAGACGCAGCTTCCCTGTGGCTCAGGCAACTCGCTGTTGGGGAAGCTTGTGGCTGTACTGACTAGGGGTTGCAAGGGGCACTGGAGCATGTTACAGGGAACTGTAGTTGAATTAACTAGCTGTGGTCTTTGGCAAATCCTTCAGCAGGAGGCTGCAGGAGATCTGTTGGTGTGAGATGAAGCTGAGGCATGAGGAAGTTGAAATGGATAGTCAGTAGGGGATGTGTGGGAGGGCACAACTTGTAGAAACAACCTAGGTGTAAAAACAACCAAAATGAAACAAAGCTCTTAATTAGCAGTGTTAGATACTCAGTGAAAAGGGGAAGAGTGTTGGGAGGAATGAATTAGGACAGCAGCCATCCAGTATCTGAGGGGAGGTAGGTATTCCAGGCAAACCATTCAGAAACAGGCAAAATAAGGCTCAGGATGCTAGGGTAGCTTGAGGTTCCCCAGCTAACCCCACTCCTTGAACTTTATGGGGCAATGGCATCCTTGGGTGTCGTGGTTTGACCCTGGCCAATGCCAGGGACCTACGACGTCTGCTTTCTATGCTCTGTCCTGCTGCATTTACGCAGAGGAGAGGACTCAAACTAACACAAACACACTGAACTCATGAGTTGAGATGAGGCAGTGATGGGGAGGGGATGCACGAAAAACATGAGCAAACAGGTGAGAGACTTAAGTTGCAAAGTGATTTATTAACCTAACAGAGTTGGAGGATAAATGAGAGGTAAAAATAAGCTTTTAAGACACCATTTCTTTACTCACCCCCCCTTCCCTCTTAAGACACTGTTCCTCAGCTCACCCCCTCCCCTCCTTCAAACAACCAGCAGCTCCGGGTGGGGGGCAGGGTATGGGGCTTTTTTTAGTCAGTCCATCACCACAATTCTTCTGCTACAAACACTGTTTCTCTACTCACCCCTCTCCCTCTTAAGACACCATTTCTCAGCTCACCCCCCTCCCTCTTTCACACAACCAACAACTCCGGGGTGGGGCAGGGTATGGGGGTTTCCCTTTGGTCAGGGTCAGTCCACCAGGGAGAAGAGTCCTCTACTCAGCCATGGGGTCCCTCCCACGAGAGACAGTCCTCTGAGAACTTCTTTGGCGTGGGTCCAATCTCACGAGCAGCAGCCCGGCCGAAATCTGCTGCAAACACGAGTGCTTGTCCGCGAGGTGCAGGCTCCCAAGCCCAGGCAAGGTTTTTTCCATCCCGAGGGCAAGGCTTTTCTCTCTCGTCCACAGCTTTTGCAACTCTCAGTCTCTGCTGGGACTCTCACTGGCTCACAGCTTCCTCCAGGCATCCCCCTGTTCTTCTGGCATGGGCACCTCCCCACGGGCTGTGGGTGGATCTCTGCACCCCCCTGGACTCCATGGGCTGCAGGGGGACCACCTGCTCCCCCCATGGTCTTCACCATGGCCAGCAGAGGGTTTTCAGCTCCGGCGCCTGGAGCACCTCCTCCCCCACCTTCTCCACTGACCTTGATGTCTCCATGTTGTTTTTCCTCACATATTTTTACCTCCTCCTCCTCCTCTGGCTACAAAGAAGTGCGTGCCCCCATTGTTTTGATTTCTTCTTAAATATGTTTTCACAGAGGTGTAACTAACATTTCTACTTGGCCCAGGTTTGGCCAGCAGCATGTCCATCATTTTCAGAGCCAACAGAGAGTGGCTCTGCTGGACAGGGTGAAAAACGTCCAGAACCTTCGCACAGGACACACAGGAGCCATCTTTGTGCCCCTCCCTACCCACTAGCAAAAACTGGGCCAAGTAAAACCACCACATTGGGTCAGCACTGTGAAGCTCTGGTTCCTCTGGCTGTGTATGGGAGCACACTGCCAGCAGCTGTTTGTAGCTCCCCATTTATCCCTGCTGCATTAATCTCCCTGTCCAAGTGGCTGCAGCTGGTGGCACTGGTTCTGTGGTGTTTGGTGCTGGTTGCTTGCTGACTTTTGGCACTGTTACATGAATGGTCCCACTGGACCTTTCCATCTGGGCCATCATGAGTGGAATACCTTGGGATTGTGTTTGGACTCTCCTGGGAAATGAGGAAGCAGTACTTGGTTCTGAGTTGGATCCTAACAACAGCGTTCTTGGCCAGCCCCAAGACAGCTTTCTTGTCAGGCACGGAGTGCTGCCTGTGACGTGGCTTTGGAAGGGAAGCATGCTGTTAGCATGATAAGTGGGCTGCTGAAAAAAAAAACAACTCAGTAAGATCTTTGATGTGCTTAATATCAATCTCATTTTCCATCTGTTTTTAAATGATTAAGGCAAACTTTGCTCTGTTGTTGTTGGCCCCTGTGATTAACCATGTATATTTTTTGAATGGATGTAACACTTGGGATTTTGACATGCATCAAGTTTTTCCCATCACAGCTGAAAGATGTATTCTCCTTGATCAGTGTAGCACTGCCCATCACAGGACAGCTGAGAAGGAAATGGCAGTGTCCTTTCAATGACTCCCTCTGGCTGAATGGCTGATGAATTCAGCATACTGCTGGCATCTTGTTTGTCTTATCTTAAATGTTACCTTTTCTTCTTGAAGGCTAGCCAACACAAAAGTAACCGTGAAGGCTGCGTTTGCAGATGACTTTGACACCTCCAGGGCTGTTGCAGCAATTATGGACCTCATTCACCATGGCAACAGACAGCTTAAGGCTGTTACTAAGGTAACCCATTAGGATACAGAGATCAGAAAATGACAGCTGTCCACTGTCCTACTGCTTAATGCAGACAGATTAGTTTATTGTTCACATAAGAAACCAGCAGAAACAAAGCTCCATAAATTGTTGACCTTAATAGAGCCCATTTGTCCTGACTCTATCACAGGAATTGTGCATGGCTATTGTTTTGTGCCTCGTTGTGTCCAGAGGATGTTTCTTTCCTGCTGCCCTGTATTATTTATACCTAAGGTTTTTGAAAGGCCTGAAGCTTTTGTGACATGCTGCTAATTTTAATGCTAATTTTAATCCTCTGTTCTTGCCCTGCTTCTTTGCTTAATATCCATGCACAGAAATAAAGCTAAATTGGGAAGTGGTGGGGGGGTGGTTGCTGCAGAGGCTTTGGCCGGCAGCCCCAGGTACACTGGGCAGTCACGGTGGTGAGTTCAGCATTGGGGACTGAGTGGCTTCTGCTGTCAGCAGAATGTAACTATGGCATCAGCATTCCTGCATGAGTCTGTCTTCAGATGGCTTTTGGCAAATTAAGACCCTGTTACAATTTCTCATGCTGATAAAAAGAAAGCATCTGGTAAGGACAAGACTTGAGCAGTAAATACTATCTGAGGCACTTCTGGGTTCTCCATTTACCAACAGCTCCCTTTGTCACTCAAGGAGAGCACCTCAGCCTTGTTGCTGTGCTCCGTGAATACTGGTGTCAGCATGCTCACCATGTTTGTGTAGAAAAATGTTGTGTACATGGTAATAACGGGTTTTAAGAGGGAACTATCCTGTTTAGAAATCCTGCCTCCCTCTAGTCCTGTTTTGTCATTGGCTTTAAATTCTGTCCCTAGCCTTATCTTTACAAAATGACTCTCTGAGCGAATCCCTGACCTGAAGCACTTTGCAGCAGGGACGTATAATGGCGTTACCACTCCTAGATATGACTACCCCCATATTGCCAGTCACTGCTCATTCCCCCTGAATTCCTCCTGTCAGTCATTTCATTGAGAATGGGGCGTGGTATTTGTGGGGCAGCAGACTCAGGTTTCTGGTTGGGGTGGTGGAGCTTTTCTGGGTACAGCCCATTTGTCTGGAGTGTTCCCTCTTTCTGGCTGTGGGTGTAGCTTTTCTCCTTAAGAACTGTGAGTAAATCTGCATAACTACTTACTCCTCTCTTTAACCTTCATGCCGTTCTTACGTTGGATGGCACACTCCTGTTCCTTTCACTCAGTGGCCTGCTCCACCTCCTTCCAGTTCAGATCTTCCTATACATTTTAGACTATGGCTTATCTCAGGCCCTAATGAAGATGTCAGATAAAATCCAGTACCAGCTGCTGATTTGCTTGTGCATATTATCACTCTTATTTTTTAGCCAAGGGTTAGTCCCTTAAATTACTCCTCGGTCTGTCATTTAATCTTTATTTTATTGCTGGTGCTGATGGTTGCTGATGCTACCCGGGCATGACAAAATGCCATAAGCTATCTCAAAGCACTCTCCACATGGATCAAATCAATAAGATACTGAAAGAATTTAAAAAAAAAATCTTATATTACATGTTCCCATGAATCTGGGATTTTGTTCTTTTTATTTTGTTTCTGTACACACAGCACTTTCATGCCCAGAAGTGCTATTTTTAGTTCTAATTTACTGCACACGTGTAATGCATGGCAGCTTCACACATCTCTTCTCGCTGCGCAGGCTGGTGATAAGCTCTTCCCTTCCTTCGCTTACTTAAATCCCTTCCCTTTGTGCTGTGAGGTGCTTTTATATCTCTCTAAGATTGCCTGTCTGGGCAGGTGTTCCTGTGGAGGTAGATCTATATAATTAGTAAGTTTTCCCTTGTGGACTAGGCTACAGAGAGATGCTGGGTTTTATAATATGTATTGACTGGACAATTTCTTTTGAGTGTTTTCTAAACAGGATGCTGGATCTCCTAGAAGCTCTGTTGTGTATGGAAGCATTATTTCCTATATAGAAGGCTTTTTCAATGCCCTTGGGATGTCCTTTGGAGACAGACAGGTAATGAAATATCTCTTCTATGTGTTCTAGTATATGGTAGCAGGCCCAGTGTTATGTTTCATAGAATGCTTTCTGAAAGCATCAGATGTAACAAAGTTATTTATGGTTTTAGTAAACCTTTCTGCACCACTTGCATTTTCTCCTGTGATGTTTTAGGAGAGCGTGTGAGCAGGTGGAACAAAGTGTGGGCTTTTTAGTTCTTGGAGGTACTCCTGTGTGACTTCTGCACCAATTGTGCTGTGGAAATGAAAGACTGAGGAATTAAACAAGAAAAAGTGAGCTTTGAAGGCCTTTAAATTGTCCTGTTATGTGTCTGTATTTCCCCCAGCTTTTCCTCTTCTTCCTGATGATTGCATCCAGACTGGCTTTGATTGCAAATATTTGCAGTTGTGAGCAGTCCCACTCCTCTGCCAAAAGCCAGGGAAAGGGACTGCTCTGCCTTGAGCCATGGTGGAGTGTGGGGAGGGGAGGACAGTGAGTTGGGGATGGGGCCATTACATAACAAGTTCTTGGAAAGATAGGAATGGAGAGGGAAAAAAAAAAGAGAGAAAAGCGCAAAGAGAGTCATCAGTATGGAGGTGATATCCTGATGTATGGAAGGGGAGCATTTAACTTGACACAAGGTGTTGAATAGCAGAGAATTTGCTCCTCTCATGCTCCTGCTCAAATATGGAGCTGAATGCAAAGAAGTGGAAAACTTTATGTAGAAAAATTGTTCTGCAAAAATTTATTTTGGGGAGGGGAGAAGAAAATAAGAAAATGTAAATAACATTATTCATCCTTTGAAAATCAGGCAGTGTAGTGGTAAATGCATTTATTTAGTTTGTCAACATGGATTTTCTCACAAAATTTCTTTCAGAGCAGTGGCTGGATGTGATTTGTCTGTGTGTTACTCCTCACAGCCTGTGGTTTGCATGTTAATTTTTAGTGGCATACTAAACACTTAAATTTTTTTTAAAAGTTGGATGGCAAAGTCATTGCTCCAGATTCTGGGCTGTCTATATGCAGGTGTCTGCTGCACCTATATTTTTGCTGAAACAAGTATCTGAATGCTTTTCTTTGTTGTAGGCTGTGCTAGTCCCTTTCTCCGTGGCAGGAGGATCAGCAGAAGATGCTGGTCTGAGATAAGCAGTAAGGGAGGAGCAGCTCATCAGACTCTTCTCTGTTCCTCTGCTCTTTCAGCTTCCAGTAAAGGAATCTGTCAAAATCTTCATCAGAAAGATCCACGGGCTACCACAGTTTAATAAATAAAACAGTGTAGGGATTATTCCCTAACCCTGAGACCAGGCACAACAGCTCAGCATCCAGCCTTTCCTGCCCCTTAGCCAGGTAGCCCCAGGCATGCAGCTTGCCAGGAGTAGCCCCTGACCACAGTGGATCCTGTGTGGGACAGGGTTGGCTGGCCTGGACACTGCTGTGCTGACAGTGAAGAGGATACAGAGGGCAGTGTTTGGGCCCCCTCATTTGGATGTTTGCACGTAGCCTGTGGGTCTGTCTTGCTCCTGGGCTGTGATTCATCTCAGCTAATCAGCCTTACAGTCTGATGTAGTTGCCTGTGGTTCTGAAGTCATCGGTGGGGATGCTAAGGAATGGCTCATCTCAGTCTGGTGGTTGTATACAATAAGACGGCCTCTCTCTCTCTGCATTGGCAAGAGAAGGTCTTATCCACAGGGAAGTAAGATGAATCCATCTGGAAAGGTGATGAGTGAAAACCATCTTGCCTGATTTAGAGCTGGGAAGCTTTTGCTCTGCCAAAGAGTGCAGAGTGCTGAGTGTATTGCAGGTGCAGCTGGGGCCAATCTGTGGAGTAAGCAAGGGCCAAATTTCCATTTAAAACTTCCTACAAGATCTCTGGATTGGTTAGTACTGCAGGAGAAGAAATTTAAGATCAGCCCTGAGAGGCTACACTGTTTTATGTGGAAATCAGATTGGTTCATCTCCTAAATCTGCTCCTCCTTTTGAAGGCTCTCACTCCAGTAGGTGCCTGGTTTGAATTCTGGCAGTGGTGTTTGTAGAGGCATGTTTCTTGCTCCCATCATCATGTCTTTCCCTTCTGTATTTAAGTATTTATCCTGCCACAGGTTACTGTGGAGCATTTCTGGCACTTAGATTTATCACTTTCTTCAATCTCACAAACTTTCTTTAGTATGGTTACATGTTTGAAAGCTTGGGGAATTTGCTGAATTTTACACTCTTATCTTCAATAGCTTCCCCCTCACATCCTCCTCGTCCTCGTTCTCCTTCTCCTTCTCCTTCTCCTTCTCCTTCTCCTTCTCCTTCTCCTTCTCCTTCTCCTTCTCCTTCTCTTTGTTTGTCAGTGACCTCTGAAACTCTGCTCCCTTTCGTTTCCATCCTGCTGTTTGGTGACTAAATCCAGTCCCCTCCAGCTTTAATTACTCAGCTGCTCTTCCGCTCCCAGCTGATGTTGCTGCCAGGAGCTTCGCCCCCTTTGTGCTCCGCTCTTGTGTCTCAGTGATAAAACACTGCAGTGGTGTTCTCTTATTTGTTGGAGGTTTGTCCTTTTCCTCCCCCTTGGGAGTTTGCCTCTAATGAGAAACAGGGCTGGCCTCTCTGCCAAGAGTGAGACCAGGAGCTTAGCTGTGCCAGTGCTGAGGGGTGGCCTTCCTCTTCAGCTGACTCCCAGGCTCCCGTCCTGGCAGCTGTTGGAGTAGGACTCTATCTGTAGGAGGAGTGAGTCTGTTCCCATCCTGAGGCATTGACCAGTGAGACTCGTGCCAAGCCAGGAAGCTCAAAAGTGGCTGACGGGAGGAGGGAAACGCCCATGCCCTGTGTGCAGTGGCTGCTGCTCCACCAGGTTTTTTTGAGTGACTGAAACTTTGGATAAGGTGGATCAGATGAAAGTTCTGTGGATTTGGGGAGGGTTTGTGTAGATGAAAGGAGAAAGGATAGGATAGACTAGAGACTTAAAGGTAAAATACTTACTTTTCCTGGTTTATGTTTCCTGAAGGAGGGCTGGAGTGCAAAGACAGTAAGAGGCTGATGTATTCTCTGTCTCTGGACTTTTACAGCCAAGGAGCTGTCTGAACTGGTGGCTAGGCTTCCCTTGCTGTGTTGGATTCCTGTTGTCAGGCCTTTCTGTCTGATCCCTTTTTAAGTTACACATGCTTCTGGCATCTTGGAGCTTTCCTGTGGCAGTGAGGTCCCTGTTTGGGTTATGCAGCGTGTTATGTTTATGTGAGAGCACTCTGCTCCAAGGTAGATGCTTTCTTGTGTAGGGATATGCTGAACTACTTCCAAGTGTGACTCCACTGCAACTTTTTGTCCAGCATTAGTGAGATGGTGACATTTTAAGCCTTGCAATATATGGAAGATGTCCAACCAAGAGAGGTGATAAGGCCTCACATTGCTACAGAGATGAGTTGGTTTTTTAATATCATTCTCAGATGTTTGTGAAGCACCCTGTTTGGTTTCTAGGTGGCTGTGGGAGAAGACAAGTCTGTAGTGCTCTCCAATGTCATTGAAGAGCTGGTGAGGTTCCGCACGAAGGTCCGTCATTACGCGCTGGCTCTGCCAGAAGCCGCAGATGCTGTGCCAGTGGAGGATGCAGCAGGAGCCAAGCAACCCAAACAGGAGCAGAAGGAGAAAAGGAAGCAGTTGATGCGGGAGAGAAAGCCCCTCTTGGAGGCTTGTGACAGTCTGCGTGGAGACCTTGCTGCCTTTGGAATCCACATAAAGGTAGAAGATGGTAACCCTCTTTGTAAGACTCTCAGTCACTTTTTGAGACAACACTTATTTTTGCCCTTCATTCCCCTTAAGCAGCTTGTGGCGTTGTGCCCTGCTCCCTGTGTGACTGCAGTAGCAGGAGATGGAAGTCAAGCCCTTGTCTGGCTGTACTGCTGCCTTCTCTTCTGCTCCCCCTCAGCCTTGTGTCTCCATGCAAGCCACTGAAAGTCTTGTAATATTTAGAAATCCCTAAGTTGCCCAAGTTCAATCCAGAAGTAAGGGTGTGAGTAATGTGTGCAGTCTTTAAAAAGATTGTAAAGGAACTGGAAAGTAAACTGAGATGACTTGTGAAAAAGAATGCCTTACTTCTACCCTCCCCACACTCCCCACCAAAAATAAGTCTTCATGAGAAAGCCTCTTCCGTCTTCAGCAGCTTCATTCCCAGCTGTTCCTGAGCCACAAGGACTTTGCCCAATTCCTGTACCACTCCTCTCTCCATCCTGTTTTCTACTTTTAGCCTACACCTAATGCCAGTGTTGTTTTCCATTATCTCAATGGCATCTCTGGCTCGAGAGAAGGCCCTCTATGGCATTACTGCCTCCTTCTGGTTCCGAGGAGCTGCATTACCTCTTTAAAGTGCTGCTTCTTCCAGTTTCTCTTGGTCACTGCCCTTCTCACCTCTGCTCCAGCTATTGCTGGGTCAATATTGCTTCCTGCATATGAGGAATAATCCTTGACATTCTCTCCCTCCATCCAGTTTGTGCAGCTCATTTTTCCTTTGCTAGGGAACTGATCCTGGCAAGCCTGGTTCCATCATTTTACCAGTGGGAGGATGGAAAGCACGATGACATGAGGGAGTGACAGCACGCATCCGCTCCAGCTGCCGAACGTGAGGGCTGTCACTTGTCAGCGCTCCTGTTAAAGCAGAGCGTGGTTGGCTCACCCCTGCTCTCGGATGAAAGCGAGCCTGTCGACACAAACTGGGGCAAGGGCCAAGGCATGGTGGTGGTGCTGTGCTACAGCTGTGAAAGGAAAGGGAAGCTGGAACATCTGCTTCCTTTAACTTGCTTGTAAATCCTCACTATGCTCATCCGTCAAGCAAGTTTGCAAATCCAAACAACTGTGCTGAGACAGAGTCTTGGAGAAGCAGCCTGCCTTTTCATCATTGGAAAAATGCTGCAGCCTGACCTCCATCCTTTTGCAGATTTGTTTTGGTTTGTTTTTAAGGGATTTACATTTGAAAACCTCACAAATTAGTCTGAGCCAGGATTCAAACAATTCCATTTATTTTTAAAAAAAAAGTAATAATCTGAAGCTCAGCATAATCTGTCCCAGAATAGATTGCTCCAGAAGACACAGCACACATGCACTTATGCATACACACAGCCAGCATCCAAAGTTGAACTCCCGCTTTTTTTGCTGGTATGTGGAAGCATATGAAGGTGTGCTGTGAAGTTTACTCACACTGCTTTTGCAAATCCCAAAGAGTCCTGCAAAATGAGTGATGCAGGTCTGCAGTTCCTCACACAGGCTCAGCAAAGCACATGTGCAACAAGACAAGGCCTTACACAAAGCAGGGCTCTCCCCACCCTCTTGCTCATCATGAGTCTGCCTGGCTGCGTCAGCTGATGCCAAAAATGCCACGGTAACACAGCACCTAACAAGGGTTCTGCTTCCCTAATAAGTGCTTGAGAAAGTTACTTGAATTTCTCATTTCTGCCCAGCCTCTCATTTCCACAAAACCTTTGAGCCTCATGTTGTGCAGGCATTAATGCCTCTGCCAACACACTGCCCTCTGTCACGCAAGGCTCAAGTAAGCCAGCAGCTTCTCAAGTCCATGTGCCGGAGGAAAAGCAGCAGAACAGGTGAAGCAGACAAGCCTCAACTCCACCCAGTGCAGACTAGGAATCCCCCTGGTTTGAGGCAGGGCAGGGAGGGGGTGCCTCAAGTAGAAGCTTAATTTCCTTAAAAATCAGCTTTGTAGAAAGGGTAATTTCTCCTTCAGGTTCTAGCTTGTGATTTCCCTACTCTGGTTTCTTCTGTCAGGTTGCTCAATGCAAAGGACGTTGGCTGAAGTTACGTGACTTGCAACAAACTGATTTAAAAAAATAATCCACGTGTCTTGCCATTATAGCATGCTTGGAAGCTGTGCTACTAAGTGAAATTTAGTAATTGGGTATTTGTGCATCAGAAAGTTTTCATTTTAATGTAAAAAAAAAGATTCAACATTATATTCCAGCTTCTCTCATGAATCAGAGCTCATAGAGTGTTGTCGTGTTTCAATATTCAGGTTAACTTTTATTTTCAACCATTGCTGTCAAACAGTTGGTTCTAAATAGAATGTTCAATTTGACTGTAATATTGCCTTTCAAAAATGACAGTGTCACATTACAGATACTAAAATCAACAGGCTTCTGTCATGAGTTCAGAAGATCAAATATGTTCAGCAATATATTCTTGCCTATTGACATGAGCTGTTTTTCTGTGGACATGAGCCATTTAAACTTGAAAATGTGATTGCTTGAGTTGAACAGAAGCTACTCATGTAAGAGGCTACACCCCTCTGCAGCATCCCACACTGAAGAGGTGACATTTCTACTGTGCATTTTTTCCCGCGGAGCTGGGGAAAAATGCCTAGGTTTGTTTTACAGCTGTGAGTGTTACTAGTAGCAGTGGCATTCTTGTGAGATTGTATTGCCACCTCTTTTGCCCAACTGAATCAATAACTTTGCTGAGTGAATCTTGGTTAAAACCTGTGATCCAGACTGGTGGGACTGACCTGCTTGCCTTTTCTTACAGGACAGAGCTGCTGTTTCAACCTGGGAAATTGTGGAAGGAGGGCAGACAGAGAAGCAGACTGAGAGAAAAAGCTGATCCTTCATCCTTGCACTTTTTTATTTCAGCTACTTTGGCAACTGTTGTAAATACTAATTCTTTCAAAACAAAATCTGTTGAACAGAATGGCTAAAAATGATAGCATATAATTTGAGCAAAACTGTTGGCACAACTGCTTGGTAAATAAATACAGGTCTTGCAGCACAGGTGGTGGAAGCATCCAGAATGCAGGGCAGCACAGGAGCAGCTGCACTGACATACACATTTATGGGTCTGTTCTACTGCAGGAACTGCCCCAGCCCAAAGCGTGCTGTGATCTGCCCTTGCCCCATGTTTTGCTGACATGACCCAGAATTTAAACAGCAAAGGCAGAGGCAAGAACTGAGGCCTGTCTTTAGGGTGAAAACACTTAGTTTTATGGCTGTTGGTTTAACAATTCTGTTCGTCTCAGACATAGCAGGGAGGGATACTTTTAGCCTTGAAGTATTTCTTTATTGCAGTGGTGCTGGTTTGGTCCTGTGAAACCTTTACCTGTAATATGATGGTATCCAGTTACCTCTAAGGCTTGGTATCTTCAGTTTGCTTTTGCACAGAATACATGGAGATTTCTCTGGTACAGGGAGCACAGCATACTCAAGATCTCCCCAGAATTGGAAGATAAAATTAGTATATTTAGTTTTGACCTGTTCGGTTACCTTTGTGCTGGCTCTGGCCTCTGTGGCTGTGGGCAGAGGTGCAGAAGCCTCTGTTACACCTGAGGTGACCTGTGTTCTAGGGCCTGTGTCGACATGGGGCTGGTACTTACCTGGTACCTACAGTTTCTTTAAATCAATTTATGAAAACATAAAAAACCAAGAACATGGGTTCATCTACAAGGCACTTGTAGGATTCGTATTTTCAAAGTATCTGTTCAAAAGGATAAAGGCTTTCTTTTATACTATTGAGAATAAAATGTGTAGCTATTTTTCTGCTCCCTTTCTCCATTCTCTGTACTTCCAGAGAAGACTGGGGTGTCTCTTCATCAGCACTGGGGCAGGTGCTTATTTGACACAGCTGGTATTGTACATTTGCTGGTGGCAGTGTTGTTCTAGCAAAATAGAGTGAATGGGGAGCAGGCAGTTCAGCTGCTGTGTGAAATGGGATTGGCACACATCAAACAAAGTCCAGTCAATTTGCTATTATTTTTATTTCCTACCAAAAGAAACTGCTACATTTCCAGAATGTTTAAAAATTGTAACAATTTGTATACATTAGTGAGTAACAGAGTTACAACTTCTGTGTAGCTTTAAAACCAGTGGCAGGTTGAAATCAGTACAGAGCTCTGTTAATTGATTGATTTCGCCTACAAATGTCATTTAGATTATAATACCACTGATGTTCTAATTACAAGAAAAAATTTCTCATTTTAAAGGAAAGGCAGTAGCTGTTTTAAAATCAGTTTTAACCTTCTGATTTCATTTAAAAGTAGTCAGGTTTCTCAAATACATTTAAGGGGGGGAAATAATAGCTTAAGTTTCCCCCAAAGATGTAGACCATTTTCAAAACTGCTTAAATTAACCACTAAAACCTTTATCTCTTAAGAGTAGTCTGTGAACCCTCATAGAACAACACACAAACACTTAAAAACCTATTTTAAAAATAGGTAACTGGTTTTAAAAGAAAAAAAATACATCAGGGTGAGGTAGTAGTTACAGTGCATCCAGAAATACCAACTCTAACAGCTGAAGGGAAATATTTGGAGCAGCCTTTCTGATGCTGGGTGCTTTCTGCAGGCAGCTATTGCTAGGAATGAGAACAGAGTCTGACTGGTCTGTGAGACACCACATTCCAACTGAGAGCACTGCAAGAGTGGCTATGCTGAACAGGGAACATCTACTGCAAAAACCAGATGCATCACATGCTTGTTCTGGCACTTTAACAAGCAGAAACACTTGAAGCTGAAAAAAAATATCAAGGGCAGTACCCACTTAAATTTACTTTGCATGAACTTGCCTCCCTCTCCACTCTGGTTCAATCCCTACAAACCGACTAAATCTCCAAAAATTTAAGGAATAATCCTGTGCAAAATCCCACAAAAGTTCTGCTTTATACCTAACACTTGCCTGCCCTGCCAGTGCACCAGATCAGTGTGGCACTGACAGTGTCCTGTCTGTCCTGCAAAGATCAGGCAAAAGCCTCTACACTTTTTGCTCTAAAAACTCCTGCTTTCTGCAGTACTAAGTACTGCACCTGAAGCTCAAACACCAACCACCCTTTTTCTGTTCCTGCCTTTGACTTGAAGCATTTGGCTGCCTGCACACTGCGATGAGGGTACAGCTACGTGCCAGGGGCTGCCTTTTGTTCCTTCAACTTCGTGTTCCCGCTGGCTCATCGCTATCCACCTAGGGATCCATGTGCTGGTCTGCTCTGAGCTCTAACCCAGCAGGCAACTGGAGTTTTAAAAGCACTTCACTCTTCCATGATCACCGAGTCTGACCAGTTCTGCTGGGTATCACTGAGTTTCTTGCCCCGCCTAGTACCTCTCCAAATGATAATTTCACAAGTTTATTGTATTGACTTCCAGAGTCAAGACATGATAAAGAAACAGAAATCTATTTCTTTTTCAGGTAAGCCTAATTATTATTTAATGAATTTTACCGCTAAGATACCTATAGTATATCTTTATTCTGCCAAGGGGGAACCTTTTAAAAAAAATAACAAGACATTACAGGAAGGGGTGCCTTGTCCAAATGAATGCTGCCTCTGGGAGCGGGAATGGGAAAAGGCAACTAATTACATTCAAAATCTACAGCAACTCTCATGCATTCCCTTTCCAAAGAGGCTTACTTTTTGCTCCTTACTATACTAACATGGCAAAATTCTAGACAAAGGGTCTAAGAATGACAAGTGACAACCTTGGTGCAATCCAAGAAATTCAGTTGAGCTGGTGGAAGAATTTTATCTAAAGATCAAGTGCATTTTTTTTTGCTGTTCACACTTCAGTTATTGCTCAATAACTATCAAAAAGAACAGAGGAATACTTTCAGTTTAGTTTTATTATATTATAACAGATCTGCATCTACAGCTTATTTCAGCCAAAATGTTTTTGTATTCCAAACCCTTAAAAAATATCTACATTAATCATATTTTTCTATTCTTAAAAATAAAAAATATCTACCTAACATACCAATGCTGCTACAGCACTTGAAAGGGTGCATTATGTAAATTCTACGGTACATGTAATTACTCTTGCAGTCATTGTTCTTCCTTTTCTTCTTCTCTGCTGCTTTGGCTTCAGGTTTCAAAAAGTTTGTTAAAAGCTGTTCCAACTTCTGAAACCATGTCAGAGGCTGTCATTGAACGTCCAAATTTTTGAAAGGCTTGGTGGTTAGACTGCCTCGTGAGAGAGCAAGCTCCAAATGCAGCCACTAGAAAGGGATTTTGACTAAAAGGAAAAAAAACAAAAAACAACATTATAAAGAGAATCTGAATACTTCTGTGAAATTTATAAGGCAGTGAACATCATCTCTGTACTCGTAAATGTTTGTCAGCATTGCCAGGAAGGCCTCTTCAGCAAACACCTTCTCAGACTCTTGCACTGCAGAGCATTTTTGTCTGATTTTTTTTAACAAAGCTACCCTACCCATGGCACAGCATATGACTGAGAAACACCACCAGGGCCAAAGCATGCAAAAGAATAGGCTTAAAAAGTGGGTAAGGTGTTCCATGGCCAATTTTACTGATGTGAACCTTCATCCTTTCCTTCAGAGACAGATCAAAGTTTCACCTGACAGCCTTTCAACTCCCTTTCCTCTCCACTCGCTGGGTAACTCCATTTAGTTTTATCTTGCAGGGGCAGGGGAAGGTTGTGGGGACGCAGACAAGAAAATTACTTTCAACAAGGCCATAATGACTGCTCCAGGGCCTTCACTAGATCAGCTTCAAAGGGGAGCAGTGTCAGGTGTAGACCACAACAACAGAAGTTAAGGCACACTGTTATAATGCCTCCTACACATTTATGAACTGCCCAAGAGGGTACCCAGACCCAGACCTCTAATGCTGAACTTCCCCCGAAGAAGCCAGCACAGTCCAGTGCCACTGCCACCTCCAGAGCACCTTTTCACAGGCTGGGCTGTAGGAATCACCTCTGCTACTTTAAAACAAAACAACTGCAGAATAGTTCAGCAGCCAGCGCTGGGCTCCAGGTTCTGCCTGATCAAAAACCTCACAAAGCTCAGCCTCAGCTGAGCATTGCTGACTGTAAGACACTAAGGACCTCCTGACTCCTCTGCCAAGTGAGAGTTTGTGAAGAATCCCAATGTAAAACACAGGAAAAGCAGGACTTGACTTTACAATTAGGTGTTACCTAAGCAGAATTTCCATGTACTCATCAAGGTGCATGAGTATTTAGGCTACCTTGAGAGTTAATCTTGGATGCCCAAATACTGCTCTGAAACAAGAGCTGTGCACAGGCTCCTGGGCTCAAGGCAGCTAAAGTGCCACACTCCAAAGGCATCAGCATCCTCTCTACTTAAGTGAGCAATCCCACCTACCATTAGCACCCTGAAAGCCCACGCAGTATCAATGTTTGAAAATCTCTCTGTACAGACACATTTTGAAATGCCAGAGCCAGGCACAAGCTGGAAGGACTGGCTGGACTGCCTGCAGTGCAGTCTCCAAGCAGATGCCCTGACTCACTAAACCCAAAAAGCTCCTCCTTTCCTGCAACATGAGAGGTAGGCAGAATTGGTACAGCAGGTGTCTGTGAAGGGTCACCTGAACACCACTGCAGGAGACACAATGCACTGCTGATGCCAATTATACTTTTCTTTCATCTATAAAATAAAAGAGTTTCTGAGCAAGCCGTTTGGAAAAGCCACAGGAGCTCAAGTCAGGAGAGCCTGGAGAACACGTACTGTGTTTGCTAATCTCTCCAATAATTTAACACTGCTGTGTTGTACCCCATGCAAAGATGAAGTCACTCTTTTAATTACTTTAAACTGAATTCCTCCTTTGGTGGCAGCTGCAACTTCAGACACCCAGAATTACAAAGGAAACTAAGATTGTGTATGTCAGATTTCAGAATTTTGAGGTCCAGTTCGACTGGTCCCTCATTTCCCCTGGGGCAGCTCGTGCAGTGCCCTTGTGGTAACACAAGCACAGGCTGGGTAACTCCCACGGACATCTGATACTGTGCACCCGCACGCAGCACCTGAAAGACTACAGAAGGTCTTCACTCCTCAAGCTTCCACAGCTCATTTCTTATTGAGAAGGACTGTAACTCCCTGACTGCTTACGTTCCTTTCAACTTTATTCACATCTCCTGCTGCTTTCACAGACAGACTAAACGACTATCTGGACCAGCTAGTTGGGCAGGAATTGACATAATTTAACTAAAAACCCAACAGCCATCTGCATGGCTACTTTATGTACAACCAAAGTGGACTGCCATTTGGCCTTGAAAGAATTACTCTATTGGAAACTATTTTATTTGCAAGTTTCAATATACCTGCCCCACTGAATTACTTAGACACAATGCAGGAGGATTCACCAAAATACAAAACCAAAGCCACATGTCTTTTGAACTACCAACGACTACCACTTACTTATCCTTCATACTTTCTGCCTACATTCAATTGTTTTGAAAACACATACCTCATATATAAATATCCTTGTGAACAGATCCAGAGGCTCTTCCTCTGCCCCTGACTTGGGAGATGTTAGATTACTGAACGGTTTGTCTTATTAAAATTATTACTACTACACAGACTGCACTAGAACACCCTTACATTTTTTTAAATGTACACTGATACGTTCGTACCAAAATCTCCATCTTCCTTTGGAAATTTATATAGCAGGTATATGACAGTTGCCATAGGTGAACACAGACTCACAGCAATTAAGTTATTAATTAATATTCATACCCATTTGTTTTTTCAGCTCCAGCAACAAATGCCCAGTGTGCCAAGACTCCAAGAGAACCAGAAAGGAGGTCCCCCTGTCCACCACATCTCCGGCTGCTTCCTTCGTGACTGCACACAAGTACTACGAACAGACAAACCAAAAACAAAGTCATGTGTTTTTTTCCCTCCACTTACAATAACAGCACTGCAGCTGCAAGGGTTACCCTCTGAGGCACACAACAACTAACAGGTGAGAGACTTATCACAGGCAGTAGAATACACTGAAATACACTTCTTAAAAAAAAATAAACATTGCATTAACATTTTTAAAAATACTTTTCTCATTACCTTTTAATCCTTTGCAAAAAACATTGCACAATGTACACACTTTCTCGACTTCACTCAGCCTGCACAGGTGAGTTTAGTTATTCATACGCCATCATGAGCCATCACCCCAAACTAGACCAAGTCTCTCCACAAAGCCATTCCACAAGCACAAATCTTCAGTGTCTCTGACCTTCAGAGTTTGCAAATGGAAACCCAGGTGTTTACAGAAAGCAAAACAGAACTAAAATCTCAAATGTTCTACCATGTCCATCATGAAAATACTTTATTGAAACAACCTTTTCTTTATGCTTTGTAAAAACCATACGCAAGACAGATTTATTTTTTTCTGCCAATCAACAATTTCCTCACCATCCCAGTATGTTTCTGTCAGCCGTGTCACTGTGGATAGGCTGTGTAAGGGGATCAGGTGTTACATTTCTATTTTAAATATACAAAGGACCCTGGTCAAACTGATCTCTTTGTGGAGCTTTAAGTATGAAGAACATGCAAATGGTTTCATTACATTTAACTCCTTTGTCCAAGCAGGAAGCCTGGAGGATATATAAGGCACATAAAAAGAAAACAGCATCAATTCTGCTACCCTTCTCCAAACTCTCTTGTGTGTATGTACCTACCCTCAGCTTTTCTTCTTGCTTGGCTCTGAAAAAAACCACAGGAGAAATTGTTTTCCTCTCCTAGGTGAAGGGAAGAGCTGACAGAATCACAATTGGTCAAGTGGTCATCCTCAGCATTTCCAGTCAGCTACTGCGGGTTCAGGACTGTGCACACATTCATTTGTGTGCTGCTGAGCACGCCAAATACACAAGCAAGGGATAAAGCAAGACAAGGCACTGCCTGGACAACAGCTCTTACCTCAAGCCTGGGCTGGGTTTCTTCAAAGTGTATAAACAGAGCAGCCCAGGTATTTTAGAGGGAGTACTGTCCATATTTTTTGCACTTTTAAAAATTTTTTTCTTTCAAACTAAGGGAAAAATTTGCACAGAACTGAAGGACTTGCAGATACATCTTCCTAAATAGCAAGTGGTAAAAAACTACATAATGCAAATAAACCCCTTCCAGTTCATTACATGGAACAGCAAAGAATTGTACTTCACTTCCATTTCCTCCAAATCCTCGCAGCAGTAATTGCGGGGCTCACAAGGCCAGGCAGTTGTGCGTGTTTGCTGCCACTGAGAGGGCAAAGATTCATTAGTCACCACGAGCACAGCGCACACCACCGCAGCCTTGCCAGCAGTTCATTTTCCCAATCACTCTTCTCCCCTTCCCCCTCCCCCTCTCAAATTAAGATTCTGGATGTGTTTCTCAGTGAGCAGTAGCTAATGTCAAATTTCACAAGTGTAATGCCCTTCTGAGTTAGCTATCTGAAGAAGGTATGCCCTTTTAGGTGGCGTGATTTATTCTTATTTTTATTTTAAATACAGTGCTTTGGAGAAATTACCTCTAATTCTACTACTTTGAAGATGCTATCTCACAGGATTTTCACTTTGAGGGCTTGAACTCCTGGCAGGAGGCAGGATGGAAATCCTCTGTTCAAAAGCTTTGGGGCCTTCTGACTGACAGCTGAGCACAAGCCCCTGCTTATTAGCTGTATGTCACCATCTGCCACTATTCTGTAGCCCTACAACCTTCCAGTCATTTTTGAGCTGTACAGGAAAGCAAGATCTCCTCAAACAAGGCCAATTATAATACTCCACTAAATTAAAAAAAAAAAAAAAGTGGTCTTTTGTTTGCAGTTTTAAAAAAGCAAGTCTCAAATATGTGCAGACTACCTCACAGGCAACAACAAAAGCAGACCTTTGTACTCTGCACACAGATGCCGGAAAACAAGTCCATGGAATACCTTCAAAGAAGCAGAACTAGAGGAAATCCACTTGAATGAGGAGGGAAAGATATAACACTCAGGCAATTCTTGTGCAGAGGCTTGGCTGATCAAAGAACATCTCAAAATAAACGGATGATGAACATTACAACAGGCAGTGGGAAAATGATTTAAAAACACCTCTGATTTACAGTCATTATTAAAAGCTTTTAAAATATAAGAAGAAATCCCACAGTGGCATCAAGACAAACTGGCATACTGCCGAATCAACACAGGATGCTTTTCCCAGCCTTCTCCTACAACACCAAAATAAAACTGCTGTCTTCATGCTCCCCCAGTGCAACATCCCCCACTGAGCCCTGCTGTGACAGTTCCAGCAGTTCTTTAAGGACCTTGGGGGTGATGTCTTTACATTGCACTGAGCAGTTACAAGCAGTGGCAACGTTACAAGACCTCGATTAGCGGGACATGGCTGAATAGTCAGCTATGATACCGAGAAGGTGGGCAGTTCTATTCCCTGGAAATATGCAGAACGCTCTGTTTACATGAGGATGTTGTTCAGCGAAGCTGTAGCACGTTCAGCTAGGCATGGGTATGTATATCAGGAAACCTAGAAAACATGGTTCTTGGAAGAGCCGAGGAGACCAAGATGACTGGATGCAGGACAACAAGGAAACTACAAAGACTGAAATCACCACAATGTGTCAATTTTGAAAAGGCAGCAGCCACGGCCACTTAAGGTCAATTAGTTTGACACCAGTCCCAATCAAAACAATGGAGAGGTTCAGTTATAGTTCAACTGACAGAGTGTAAGAGACAGAAACACACAATTAATGCTGGTCAAGCTAGCTGTTAGGGCAGGGTGTCTAGTTCTGTTTTTTAATAGCTCTGGGCAACCAAATCTGATGTCATTATTTCTCAGGGTGATGAATCAGAAATACCCACCTCAGTATAAGTAGCAGACAGTTTTTTAATGAAAACTGATTTATGCCAAGTAATTCTCAGGGAAAAAAAATTACCCAACTCCCTAGCACTTATCCATGCAGCACACATATACTATCAGAAGAAAAGGCTAGATGAAATAAAAAATGTCATCACTGAAGAAATGCCCGCAAGGAGATCTGCTAGAGTCAGAACAACCATAGTCCTATTCAACAGTTTCAACACAGCCTCAGCAAGCAAACATCGCAGAAATAGTGCCAGAGCTTTAGGCAGCAAACACAACACGTCCCTCACATATAATCACATGGATTTCTTGTGCGCCTAAATCCAGAGAAATTATTTGTACTGAAATGAGTGCAACAGAAACAAAAAGTTGAAGGCTATCACACTGTTAGGATATTGGAAAGTAGAAATTCAAGAATTTTAGGCTCCAAACAACTCAAAACTCTGCCCCAGACTTTCCGGGTAACTGTAGCCAAGTCATTTAGTAGCTCTATGTTTAATATACTTCAGGCCATAAAACATCTTCAAGGAGTGCTGAAAAGGGAGTGATGTAGAGAAACACATTAATATTTGTGGAAGCATTTAGACCATGATGTCACACTTAGCTGTACCATTGCCAAGTTTTAAGCTGAAAGAACTCCCAGCCCAAATTTTGCTGTTGCCAAAAGCCCAGAAAAATGACCTATTTATGGGTATTGTACGCTTAATTTAAAAAACCAAAACACAACCGTCTGTTATATAACTGTAAATGGCTGTCCTCTCTTCGAAGGAAAAAAATCAGAATGCAGTAGTTTTGCTGACCTCAAGCACTACAAGTTAACTGGGAAGCACAGATTTTGATATGGCTGTATGCAGGCAGCACCATTTACAGTGGCAGCTCCTAGACACATCACAGTTAGAAAAACCAAAGTAGAAGAAAAGGTAGTGTGTGTCTGCTTGTTCCTGATTCACCCTGTTCACCCAGCAGTGAAAAAAAAGAGATAATCTCTGGGGTGGTTTTTACTTTTGCATGTGAAATATGGGGTATTTCAGTTGTTCTGATGATGATCAAGAAGGCTGAAGAGCCTATGTGAAACATCACATTTATTGAGACTTCAGACTGAAAGACTGGAGATTAAAATCTAACTCCTGAGTCTCAGACATCCTGAACAAGTTCCTTGCACTTGTTTTCCTCTTACAGAGGTGGAGTATTACACTCACCCTAATGTGGTCAGGAATCCATTTATAAAACATGACAATTCTAACTTCTGATACAACCCAACTGGACTGGATCAGCTCACAACAGCCACCCCACACTACAAACACACTTTAGTTTAATTAAAAGGCTTAAGATTTCCATTTTCTATGCAAATAATGTAGCTATCAAGGATCATTTTGCTCCATCAAATACAAGATCTAGACCATTGTCAGATTTTTAGTAAAATCTCTTACCAATATACATCTCTGACCTAGCATGTACTTATACTAGTAAGAAATTTATCTTTTTCCTTTTGCAAGTTGGTTCACAAAAGCACATGGCTGAAGATTGTAGACTCTCAGAAACATGTCCCAGAGCGCACACAGACAGGAAAACCAAGTTAATTGACTTTGGCTGGAGAAACAACTCAACTGATGTGGAAAATGTAAGTTGGCTTTTATATAAAGGGTGCTTATACTTTTTTATTCCCTAATCACACTTTTAAAACTTAGATAAGTCCTTGAGTGTGAGACAGAGCAGGCAATTTAAGTTACAAGAAAATGACCCAGAATTTTACATTAGTTTTCTTGGATATCAAGGTGAACAGTGCCAGGGAGAATCTGGCTGGGCTGCATGAGCCACAGACAGCACAGTGGCACCATGGACAGGAACCATCACCTCCCCATTTTGCTCACACTGCAGAAGCAGGACTGGAGACAGAGGTGCTGCCTCGCAGGTAAAAATCTAAGTGATATTTGTTCAGCAGCTGTGAGTGAGCCAGGGAGTGAAAAGCACTGAATAGCTTCCTTTCCAACTGTGTAGGGAGATGGATGGCTGGAATCAGAAGTATTAGAAGAATTGCCTGGGGACTTACAGCAGGAATTGGCTTTTTATCCCAGTCAGTACTCAGTATTCCTCTGCATGCTTCCTTGCTTCTCTTGACCACAGCTGCAGCTGAGCAACTGGAGAGAAACCAAATTTGGCTACTGGTTCCAGGTAAAAGGTAGTCCCAGGCAGTAGTGGGATGGTTCCCATAAAGCCTGCCTTTTGGAAGGGAAGAGGGTCAAACACAGAAAAGCTCATTATAATGTTTAAAAATTCAAATCCAAATCCTCTAATTCAAGGACCTAACCAAATTTTAAACATGTTAGGAACTAAGGCTGGTATAATCACACTTTACTATTGACCAGTTCTCCAAAGAATAGTAAAAAGATAACCTTAGAGAGCTGTGCCATAGTGAATAAAAGCTGACTTACCTTTTACCCACAGGCTGAGTACTCATTCCTACCCTGGTCAGTGATGGCACTGATATCACCTACCAAGAGCATGGTGAAGCTCATCTTTGTAGAGCAGGGAATCAACAACTGTAGACCAAGCTATAATGTGAAATTGCAAAAGGAAAGAGAAAAAGAGTATATAAAACTTAATTTAAAATCCTGGTGATTATGTTTACAGGCCAGCTGGCACCTCACTACTGAAATGGAGACAAATTTTAGAAAAACCTCCTTTATACTGGAGGACTGCTACTGCTTTCACAGAGGCCATGTATGGGACTTTGAGGCCATAAGGAATCAGCTAATCTGATCAGTGAAAAAAAGCTTCAGAGGTATCCAGACACCTCAAAGTTTGTGAATCTAGCAAAGTTTCAGGTATGTTGCTGTACTAGTTAATTTATTTGTCTGTTAATAAAATCTTACTTTGAATTTATTATGCTCCAGCCTCCAATCAGAATTTATTGAGCCTCTCTGTGTAGATTACAGAGTTATTTGCTGAGAGTAATCCTTCACCAACACCTAATACCAAATCACCTAGTAACCTTTTCGGTCTTCAGGTAACAGAAGTAAACTGTCTACTGAATTTCCTACAGACTCATGAATAAAAGTACTGTGAAAATAACCGCTGCAATCACTCTAAGATATAGAGCATTCACAAACCCCATTTTCCCTACTGCAAATTTGGCATTTTCAAAAAGCCTTCCTTCCACAACAACTAAGCACAAAACACTAAAGTTACATGGTTATGTTTGCAATTTCTCAATTTCTGGTTTTCCAGGAGAGCACTTTTGGTTTTTTGTTTTGTTTTTTGTTTTTTTTTTTCCTGGAAAGCACACATGCAGTATATTCCCAAAGGAGAAAGTTTAAAAGTAATATATACAACTACAGTAATCGGTATGCTGAACACAGGAGGTCAAGCAGGAAATGCCAGTAGGGCATAGAGTAGGGATTAAGCACTACAAATGGAGGATGACATGAGAAATAAAAGGCAAGAGGAGTACACAGATCTTTTTATAATGTTTGATTGTGCTCAGAGGACATTGGCCTGATCCAATGATCTGGATTTCCCTCACACTGGAATCATGTATGTAGTCTTAGCTGAAAAAAAATGACATCAGATGAAAAGAAGAGACAGATGAAAAATAAGAGCAAAAAACCTGGGAAAGAATTCAAGGTCAGTGATACGACAGCATTGTCCATGTTGTAGCACACAGCACACAGCAGAATCTCTTTTCTCAACGTGATTTATCATTTGAGAAGCTTTTAAAAAATGACCAGCACATAAGACCCAAAGAACATTACTGTTAAAAGGATGCTGAAGTAGTTTCTGCAAAATTCTCAGGAACTTTCTTGAAAGTCACACTAACTCTAAAACCAGTTTTTGTAACAGACATTATAACCTGCTTTCTTACAGTTCAGCAATGCTGCCTGTAATGTCTGTAATCCAACAAAGCATCAGTGATAGCACCAAGGTAAGAACAAGAAAGCAGCATACAGCTGGACATCTGTCAACTGATATAAGGGCATAGAACTGTTTTTATTTAAAGTCAAAAGTCACTTCACTAATAGAAAAAAATATCAGAACACAACAGAGACAAAGAACAAGATGGGGGGGAAAAAACCTAATAAAAAACCCCAAAAGCACAAAAGACATACAGAAACTTGTGCCACATATGAGCATTCAAAATCGAAACTGGAAAGAGCTTCAGTTGTTTCCTGGTTTTTCTAATCCTGCATGACAAGAGACATTGGAGACAGTGTCCTGTCTCTCCAGCAGTTGTGGGGATACACTAATTTCAAGAGTAACAGTTCAAAAGGAGAACAGAGATATACCAGATAATGTATTCAATCTAAAGTGCTCACCCAGTTTTCCCAACGTTCATTTAAAAAGCAACAATTCTGTATAAAAAGAACATTGTTGACATAAAAACAGACAAAGAAGACAACTACAGTGCTGTAAAGCTCTCTAGCTGGCATAAACTGGAGTCAAGCCATTTCATCCTCCAGCAGAGTTTATCCACCCTTAAGCCTGACCTGACTGTCCAAGGATACAAATCAAGTCTGCTGTGGGTGCAAATATGACAGCAGACTTCCTGTGGGGAGTCCTGGGTATTGTATGAGGAAGATCCTTTACCACATAGATGTAACTATATTGCTTCTAGGTCCCAGTTGTTTCACAGCCTGCTACAGTATCAGCACTAATGGCGTATACAGAAGGTGGCTCTGCACAAAGCACTCATCATATTACACCTGCTTTTCTGTTATAAAAGACTTCCATGGCTCCTAGGAATGAAAAATTGACTGTATATACAAAACAGTTCTGAAGCAGCATAAACATTTATCAGAGATTAGCATTTCAAGTAATTAGAAGCAGAGCTGCTGCTTGTTATGTATGTGAAATAAGACCATGCAGTCAAAATGTGATGAAGGCACTTGTGAACTAATTTTATACCGATCACAGTAACTGATCAGTATAAAAAGCATCAGACAAGCAGCTAATTTTACTAAATATATTTACCCCATATTGGTTTGTGACTGTTGTAAAGGCAAGCTAGAGTTAATTTTCTTTCTTTAATTTGTCAGGGCTACTACAAGTCATATATGTACATGCTGATCTTCAACCCCATGATGAGCAGCATCAAGGAACTGAGCAGGTCATGAGCCTCAAGACATCTTCACTTTTCACACACACTGATACATGGTGAACTAACAATATCATTTTGCATCAATTTAGCAATGAAAACTGCAGTCACATAAACCACCTCAGCTAAGAACTTTCAAACAGTTCACAAAGACTAAATAATTAATTTCTAAATACCTGTGTAATGCAAAACATAAGGTCATTTAAATGAGAAATCAACAGTCTTTTTCAGCAAATAAATTCAGCTGCACTCTTAAAATATCAATTTCCACAAATCATCTAAAAGTGATCTGCAAAGGCAGCACCCCCTCCAATCTTCAGGAGAATCCAGGCAATTGCTATACTATACTGGACTATGACTGAAAGCAAACAGCACAGAACAATCACATTGCTAAAAGAAGAAGGCTTCACTTACCTTTCTCTCCATCCGAAATAAGATCTCTTTCTCCTTTTTGGACAACTGTCAAATTCCCCATGGCTTGGCTGAGTCTTAATACACATCCATGATGATCACTACTGTCTACAGGGTCTCTAAGCTACAACACAAGAATTCCATACACAGTACATATTTTGCTACTAGGACAACATGTTCTAACACATGCTACTTACATATGCATGGAGGAAAAAAAAACGGTAACATCATCAGTCTTTCCATGTATTTTTTTCTATACCCACTGCAATGTTAAAAAATGCATGAGAATGTGTCTTCTTTAAAAAAGAGCTCTGTTTAAGAATATGCATTGTTGTGGCAAATATCCCATGGAATAAAAACCCAGTGAGTGCTTCTCTCACATACAAGAAACATAATATTTAGAGCAGTAGTAAGTTACTTATTTTCAAGGACAAAAAGACTAAACTTAAATACCAAAAAGGCAAACAGCTTACCATGGCTTCATACAGTCTACTGAACTCCATGTAGTTTGGAGTAAGAATAGCTCGCTGGTAGCCTTGAATTAGAGAAGGCTGCTGGGAAATGAGCCACAGTCCATCCTACAAAACACAGTAGAACATAATTTACTGAATAGATTCTTAAATGTTAAACCACTGACTGAAATCATGAAAATACTTACCGCATCAATAATGATAGGAATTCCTTTCACTTTTGATTTCTCTATAATACCCTGCAAAAAATGCACATAACTTTAAGATGCTTGCTTATTTAAATCTGATAAGATCCAAACCAAATTCATACAATAAATCTGACAATATAAGTTATTTTTACAAAGTCATAGAAAAAAATCTGTTATATTCCGCAAACTAATGTGGCATTTTCATATCAGCAGGTAATGTTACAGTCACAGTGTTCTCTCTCTGGTTTGAGTATAAGTGTCCACGGAGTTGGTATGTGTATTGGGTACTCATGGCAAGGTTTTGGGAGGTGGATGAGGGGCTACAGGGCTTCTCTGAGAAGTTGCTGGAAGCTTCCCTCATGTCCAATAGAGCCAATGCCAGGCAGCTCCAAGACAAACTTGCCACTCGCCAAGGCCAAGCCCATCAGTGACAGCGGCAGCACCTCTGGGATAACAGATTTAAAAAGCGGAAAAAGTTACTGTACTGAAGCAATTGCAGCCAATGAAGAGAGGAGTGAGAATGTGATAGCAAGAGCCCTGCAGACACGCAGGTCGGTGAAGGAGGGTGAGGAGGTGTTCCAGGCTCTGGAGCAGAGATTCTTTTGCAGCCTGTGGTGCAGTTCATGGTGAGGCAGCTCTGCCCCTGCAGCCCATGGAATTCCACATGGATCCATGCCCAAAGGAGGCTGTGACCCCATGGAAAGTCTGCATAGAAACAGGCTCCTGGCAGGACCTGTGGCCCCATGGAGAGAGTAGCCCATGCTGGAGCAGACTGTTCCTGAAGGACTGCACCCCATGGGAAGGACCCATGCTGGAGCAGTTCATGAAGAACTGCAGTCCATCGGAAATCCATTGGACAAGTTTGTGGAGGACTGTCTCTTGCCGGAAGGACCCCGTGCTGGAACAGAGGAAGAATGCGGAGTCCTTCCCCTGAGGAGGAAAGAGCAGCAGAGACAACATGTGATGAACTGACCAGAGTCCCCATTTCTGGATCCCCTGACCCTGCACCACTGAAAGCAGGGAGGTGCAGAATTTTGGAGTTAAGATAAGCTTAGCTTCGAAGGAGAGAGGGGTGGAAGGAAGGTGTTTTTGCCATTTGGTTTTATTTCTCATTACCCTACTCTGATTTCATTTGTAATAAAATTCAATTAACTTCCCCAAGTTGAGTCTGTTGCACATACTTCAATACAACAGTAACTGGTGAATGATCTCTCCTGTCCTTATCTTAACCCACAAGCCTTTTGTTTTATTTTCTCTCCCCTGTCCAGCTGAGGAAGTGAGTGATAAACTTTGCTGGGCACGTGGCATTCAGCCAGGGTCAACCCACCACAATATGCAAAGAAACAAGCAATCGCCCACTCTCCCTGCTGCAGGAGGCATGCAATGCCAACACAAGTCACACATAGTAAACACATATCTCCAATCAAAAAAAATCCCAGAAAAATCCCAGTGAGTACTGCCTTGATAGAAATCTACCAACGATAAAATGCTATCTTTAGTTTTTATGCTGATGACAGCCCCAACTGCAGTGCTAGTTTATGTACAAACAAACATCCAAGATAAGCAGTATGTATGATATCATTTCACCAATGGTCTTGGAGGTTTTATGCTTTGAAAGTAAAACCAAGGTGGTCCAGACAACAGACCATTTGTAAAAGTTTTTTTCCAGCAAGCAGTATCTCTGAGCAGACTGTCTGTCCTTGCTCTCTCTCCTAACCCAGCAGCAGCAACGACTGATCCTCAAGCTTTTTAATGAGCAATGGCCGACAGTCAAGTTTTTTTCAGTGTTGGTTATTATTGGCTCATCTTTGAAGCTGGAGAGTTTATGTTTTTCCTGTATAAGATAACAGAGCATGGTATCCATCCAAGTGTCTAATTATTTTTGAACGTTATTAAGCTCTTCAGATTAGCTAACATATTGCACTGAGCTTCACAGGTTAGCAAGATATGATGTAAGGAATAAGGAAGCAGTTTTTAATTAATGTGCAGGGTATTGAACATCTCTGTTGTATTGTGGTCAAAATAAATACCACCCACCTTGCTTCCTGTAGATTATTACATATGACATATACACACCTTCACAGACATTACTACCAGATTCTGATTTTTCCAATACCAGTGGAAATATTTTATTTTCTTTGAGCACTGTTTGTAGTTCAGAAGCATGAGACTGAAACACTGTCCACTGCTTCACGCCTGAGGACTTTAACACACAGCTGCAGCTACAGTAGAAGCTAACTGAGAATAGAAACCTTTCCTACGTACCCATGCACAACTTGGGCTGTGTGTCCGACTGCCAGGTGCCCCCCTCCTCTGAGATCCCTAGGGAACACACCACAGAGTCTTCTCTTATACTCAGCTACCTGAATAATTTTGAACCAACTGCAAGTTTTACACAACTCATACTGTTCAGCTACCACTAAATTATTCAAATTCATTAGTAAGTATACTTAACAGCTGTGTGAGGATGGACTCATAAAACATACCTAGAATTAGCTTGACATACTGAAAACCAGAGCACCTTACTTTCAAAGCTTTTAAGAAATGTATGAGAGAGTAATTTCTTAATTCATTCATGTTAATCTGCACAGATGTGCACAGCTCGGTTTTCCTTCATAGAAGCTGCACTGCTTTGCCTCTGGTGTGTTAAGTTCATTAACAATTACATTTAACTCACTTCGTAACAACGAAACAAGACTGTGGATCTAGCAACCAGGTTTTGTGTTTGGCTGTTTGTATTTTCCTTGTATAAATGAATGTTATCGATCCAACAGCCAAATTATTTTTGAACCATACTAAGGTCTTCTGATTAGATATCATAAGGCACTGAGCCCCAGACCTCAGCCAGATCACCCTCCCTTAATCTTTGAAGATACAAATACCTTTTACTGCAACCTGGTTTTCTAACTGGTTATAATTAGAATATTTTTGTACATTAGCAGCTTCACCAAACTCCTTCAGTACACTTAAAATGATTACTGCTCCACTTCCCCCTAATATGAATCACCAGTTTATTCTACTATGTCAACTTCAGTAAGCCAGTCTTTCATGACCCTTCATTTTCTAAAACTAAAAAAGATTTCCCCAACAGAGTCAGTAAGGAAACCTGAAGGAAGACACCAGATCTCAGGAGTCCTCATCCTTCCTATTTTCTTAAATGCACTATGAGCAATTTAGGGAAGGAATTTTTGCCACAATTTTGTTCCCAAAATAGCTAAGGTTTGGCAGTTGCTGTTACTGTTCGGCCCCTTTTCATGTTTCCTCACAATTGTCATCTTGGTTACTGGTTAGAATCTCTCTCTCTCTCTCTCTCTCTCCTAAATAAGCAATCCTGAAGATCCACTGTATATGAAAAGAATGTATGTATAAGATAAAAAAAAGTGGAAGTTACAAAGCATTACAGTGTATCTGCAGGAAAACAGCATCTGGAAGGCCAGATCACTGGTACACTCCAGAGAAATAAGGCATTTCTTCATAATCATGTTTTGAGTTCCTACCTCTCTAGCACATCCTCCACAACCCTGAAACATCTGACCTCTAAAGAGAAATTTCACTTTGCTAAGTAAAACCTACTGGGCAAGCAACTTCTACTGTGTACCAAGTCTGCAAGGTATCAGTTTCTAATCTATCATACTGAATGATCTTTGCTTGTTCTTTCTCTCCTTACGAAACAAATAATCAAGAGATACAAAGTCATTTATCTTATTTAGAAAGCTAATTTTTGATTTTAAAAACCCCCAAACAATAAAACCCAACCAATCAAAAAAAACCCCTATCCCAATCATTTTCCTGTCCTCTTCCTTCCTTAAACCCAGACAGAAACTGCTTGGAGACAGACAAGGAACCTCAGAGAGGAAGTTCTGTGGAGGGAAGGGGTGATTTGGAAACTATGATAAAACAGTAAAGATCAGGGAACCCCCCTGTAAGACAGCCACACGTTTGAAGGACAAAACATTCATGGAAGAACCCCTGTTTCCTATTGACTGTAGACAGGACCACTGGAGAGCAGTTCGTGCCATGCAGATTACACATCATATTTAAGGTGGGATAAATAGCCAACAGACAAACCTGTCTCTCCTCTATCACCAGGGGTACAGAGACACTTCATTGTTTTATTTTTAGACACCAAGAATTAGGTGAGATGAAGCCCACTTTTAAACATTCAATGTCTGCAGATATTATATCAAAAAAACACTTAAATATCTGCATTAAGAGGAGACTATGGCCATAATGGCAACATCCTCTATGCAGAGTATTTTGTTCCTGGAAGCAAAAATCAATTTTCAGCTGTATTTGTTCCTCGGTATTTGGCATGGACTTTTCTGGTTAATATCTGTAGATACAAAAGAACCTTTACTGTTAATTGCCCAATTAATACAGCTCAGACTAACTCTGTTTTCACACCAAAACCTATTTAACAATTCCTGATAAAATTCGGTGTATGAGCAGAAACCATCTGTTCAGTTTTATCCAAAGTAACCATTATTTATAAGGGAAAGGATTTAGAAGAGAATATTGACAATTAAAAATACTACAAAATGTCACTAAGACAAAAGCCAAAATCCAAACACCAAAGACAAGTGAAAAGCAACACACACAGATATCAATGGTAAGCCCAGCATTTTGAATATCAATATTTTGAAGATTCTAGCTCCAGGATATCCCAATGGACAATCTTTCTCTGCACAGAATGTATTATACTACAACAGTGGTGGTTCAGCTTGGATCAAGGCAGAAGCATTTCCTTCAGGCGATTCCTAAGCACTCAAGGACATCTAAGACAAGCACTGGACTCACAAGGCAACCTTGGCACAAGTCACAAAGCAGAGACGACAGTGATGAGGAGAAGAGGATGATACACTGTTGTCACTCAACCTTATCACCTACAGCCACACTGTGTAGCTAAGATATCAAAGACTGAAGTTTGTGTCCTTCCTCTGCCATTCACAGCCAGGGTCAAAATTCAGTCTCTTACCTTTCATATTGAGAATCTTAATAATGGGGTTTGGCAATCTCTTGCTAGAGATATTCTTCTTTGTATCAGCTGGCTAAATACTTGGTATTCCTCTGAAACAGTGATTCAACATTAGCATGAGAAAAGGGAAAGAGGTGTCAACCCCATCTTATTAAAATCAGTGATGATTAACTGTATTGCAAGACTGCAGGACTCATGCTGGAAAAAAATCTCTAACAGGAATTTCCTGTCCTAATAAAAAGACTAAATCTGAAGCTTCTATCCTCATTAAGCCAAAGAGGAAATTACCTGGGATTCACACATGCTATGAAGATGCTCTACAGGACGACCTCTCTCACAGGTATTATCACTTGTTAGCAGCACCAAATACCTGACATTTAGGAATGCACAGAATAGTATTTCAGTGATTGCAGTTTTTGGTGGAGGCGGCTGAGGGGAAGAAAGCCTAAGAGGGTAAAATTAACCTGAATCTACTCCTACTCTACTCTCGAAATACACAATTTCTTGAAAAAACATTTTTCTTTGACTGGTTATTCAGGAATTGTACGCAAGCAACCTACTCAGTAAGAACTGAAAAATACGTTGTGTCACAGTAGAAACCATTGGTCTATCTGAGGAAAGGTAACTCTTTACTGTCATTAGAAAAATGTACAAAGTAAGGATAAAAAATTTATGTGCTTTCATTTTTTTATTATCATATAAACTATTCCCTAAAATGTAATGCATTTAACACCAACGACCACACTCCCCCTTGCCAAAAATCTGAAACACAAAACAAGTGTACCACACACACACAAAAGCAAAATTACTCAGGCTGGAAAGGACCACAGGAGGAAGAGTCTTGAAGGAACAAACGGACAGGATACTGCTGAACAAGGGCACAGTAATGCAGAAAAGTGTGGTATGATTTAACTATTTGATAGCCTGCAGCTGTGCTGTGAAACACAAGATTCACCTGTGCTGTACTAACACAGACATCCAGGACTCCTGCCTATTTCCACAATTATTATGGAAAAGGGAATGGGGCTGAGATGAGCCACTGGTTATAAGAAAAAGCCACATGGGGAATGTGTGGGGAACATGTGAAGGAGGAAGAAATTGCTATGGAGCTCCTAAGAACAACCAAAGGACACTTTATCAGCCATGGAAGTCTGCACAGAGCAGCCACCCTGAGGGACCAGGGCCAGAGAACAGGTGATGTTCTCACAGCAAGTACCCACAGCCTCCTGGAAAGAAACTCTGCAGCCTGGACTTCTCCACCCAAGAACACGAGCCAGCAGTAACACCCATCCTTTTTATGCTGCCCACATGCAACAGCATAAAACCTGGTTCTCTACATGGAAAAGACAATTATGTAGGTTTGCCCACACCTAAGTTAGACACACTTCTCAGCTTTTTTAATTAGATGTGGATTAGCAGCAGAATGCCTGCAGTGATTTTTAATATATTAGTAGATTTATCACTATTTAATGTTTTTCCTGATGAGCTGGTTCAGCTACACAAAACTTTGGCATTTGGTGTTTGCAAAGAGAAGAATCAGGAAATTAGAGCCAGTAATTTTAATGAAAGGAACAGGAAACCAGAATAGCAGCATATATAAAGCAACAACTATCTCACAACAGTAATTAATTTTCACATTGTCATCTTTCTACCTAGGAAAGCAAAGATTGCTTTACTTGATGTCAGCAACAAACACTGAATTTCCTCAGCCTCTTCAAGAATCATGTCTTGACCTACACTTGAGAAAATTCTTACTCATGTTCTCAAAAAGAAATTCAAGCCTTAACATGCCATAATAATGGACAGCATTGACTACAATGACATCCAAACACTTCGGAAAGCAGTGTAATGTTGCCTTCAGCCCACTGAAAGTGCACTCCTCTGCAGCTTGCAAATGCCAAGTATGTAATTACACAACTCTGTTTTGGCAGAGACATGCAAATGCGCATAACCTGGCATTGGGAGTGGCAGCCCCTTTTACAAAGAACCCTCTCCTGAAAGCTAGGATCAGAAACTGATGTTGAAAATCCACCTATAACTGCTTATATTTTCTGCATGGATGTTGCTCTCATCCAGCAATCCTGAATCCATGGTTCTGTCTGAAACAGAGAGATAAAATAAAAAAAAAAAAAAAGCAAAACTTTTCCTGTAAATGCTGCAGCTGGAAGCACTTCCACACACCCTCCTCCCCAAGGTGACCGGGAGGAACAAATAAGTTCCACCCCAACACGCTGCAAATCGATTCCTACAAATAGGCACTGAAAGCCCTAGGAAGCATTTCTGCCTTGCTTGCTTCAAGTCTGGATAAATGCAGAGTTAGCAGGGACTCAGCTGTAATAGAGGTCAGGATGCAGCTCCGTAGTGGAGATGCCTGGAAAATAGGCTTGGCAAGCAGGAGTTTGTGATCTGGCACAGCTAGAGGCAGGCAAATATCCCAAGCACAGGCTGTGCTCAAGGCTACAGTCATAGCTGGCAGGGGGGAGAAGCTTCCCTTAATATATTCTATTTGATGCAAGAAGTTTGAAAAACATTAAGAATGGAGTTCTACTGTTTGAGATTCTTCCCATTAGAGCCCTATTTTCAGTAACTGGTTTTGGGCTTTTTATTGACTCGTTGTTGAAAACATGCAGCTATCTCTTCAAAGTGCTTTCATTAGTACCTACAGATTGATCCAAGGACTCATTCTCTTTCCAGACTTCAGCAAAGACAATCAAAATCTCTCTTTGTGCACAAGATATATATAAATCACCTTTAACTAGCCTAATTGCCTGAGTTTTACTTTATGTATTTCTGTATGCATACCTATCACAAATTCATTCACTGCTCCACTAAGCCCTCAAACCTCATGGAAAGAATGACCACCACTTCTGAATGAAGAGTCACATAATAGAGATGAATATCCTTCCTCCGGAACAAATAGCTTCTTCATCTCATGGTTTATGCTCCATTCAATTTAAGTTGGTCTTTTGTATTTTAACTGTAGTACCACATACTAGGCTCTGTTTTCCAAAACAGATTTTCAGTTAAATAGCAAAATATTTCACTTAAGCCAGGCAGAAGGTGATAAGGACTCTAAAGAGTACCCCACTACACCATGAGGCTCATTAATTGCTTTGGGAGATGTTAGAAGCTGTTAAAATTAACAAAGCTGAAGACACTGTAGATGGCAGCTAATCAAAATTGTTCTATTCTACATTAAAAAAAGTATGAAAATTATTCATTTGTAGATTCATTCTTTGAATTCAAATTAGATCACTTGTCTAAACCATGGAGGAAAACTGCAGCTAACAGCTTCTTAATATCAGCTTCAATCACATGCTAAATTCTTGAAGAAGTGACATAAGCCAAAGTAATGCCTGAACACAATATGAAAAAGCAAAAGCCTCTGAAATACTGTCCTATTTATGAAAAAACCCATAGCACTCCTTTTTAGCTATGTTCCCCCAAAATCATGGTCAACCAGAGACCACTTGAGAAGCTGTATTTATACATACATTTCAGCCCTAAACACATGAAAATCCACTTTTAAGTATTAATCCTGTTTATTGCAATCCAAAGTACAAAAATCTAAATCAGAATAAATAAACCAATAATTTTTCTCGTGCTCTCATCCACTGAATGCTTGCACTCACAAAGCAAACTCTACAAGGTTTCCAATTTATAGCTGGTATGTTAACTAGATTTGGCTTAAGATATTCATTGTCAGCTGTTGGCACTTTGTCTTAAATAAACATAAACTTAAAATGAACTTGTCATGCTTAAAATGAACTTAATGAACTGAATTTATCACTGCCACTTTCTTTTTATGGTTTCTAGCTGAATGATGCTCAGAAAGAGTTGAAAAAATATCCAATACCAGTGTTTTGCTTACAAACGCTTTAAAGTATCAAAATCAAGTTACGCAACAATATAAGCCTAGATGTAGAAAGCAAATAAACATCCCACCTCACCATGAATGACTTTCATCAACATCCATTACTCATATTAGAAATAAATTCTGTTTGCAAGCTGCATAAACCTGAATTTAAAGTACTGTTAGCATATATTCAAACACTGTTTTTCTAATCAAGACATTTGTGAGGAAGCCACAGAATACTAATGGTTCTTAGCACAAGCAGCAGTAGTTTCTTGGCATAACCAAGAGGGTACCTCTGCCTGGAGCTGGTGTTCCCAAGCTTTATCTGCACCACAAACACCACCACAAAGAAAGAACTGCATCCTATCCCAGCAACTGCCTCGCCTTAGGTGAAGACATTCACAAATTCTGACTCTCATCAGGCCTTTCAAAAGCAATGAAGCTTGGCTAGCAAGAGAACAGTTTTCCACTGGATTCTGTTTGTGATATGTGCATCAATGCTGCGTGTTGGGTGAAGGCTGACAGCACACACATTCTCACAGAGGGCACATGCATCCCACTGGGTTCTGCCCTTGCAGTACCCCAGGCACAAGATCCCAACTACCTCACATCCTTCCAGCTGAGGGCTGAGTACAGAAAGAGGCACATCCTTGCTGCTACTTCAGTTCCCTATGAACTGCTGAATTCCCACAGCAAGAATCTCCAAAAGGTATACACAGAGAGGAAGCAAATGTACACAACACACACTTAAGAATAAAGTTTCTGGAAAATATTTCTTCTGCTAATTTGAGCTGCCATGAGCAGTGATTCCAAACAGTAATACAACTTGCTGGTTCATATTTGCACATGGTGGTAGGTACCACAGGCAGTACTACCAACCTGTCACCTGCAGCATTCACCTGGAATGCTTCCCAGGTGTCTCACACTTGGTACAAACAGAACTGAGGGGGCTACTGAGATATCAAGAGGAAAATCCTTTTCAAGGCCCACAGTGACAAATTCAACTCTAACAGACTTCTATGATAACAACAGCGGGCCGTGTATTGTGCAGTGCTCTTGATCTTGCAAAAAACTAGTGCAGATAGAAGCACCTGGTCCCATTCTCACAATTAATCAGGGTTGTGAAGTGTTGCCTAAATCCTGAATGCATGAGGCTTGAAAGGGGGAAAATAATCCAACTAACCAAACACAGAAAGGTTGGTGCCTCAGTCAAGGTGGAACTGAGAATCTATCCACCTGAAAGTTTCAAATGGGTTCTCCCTGGGCACACGCAATGGAGATGATCTGTGACAAGGGCCCAAACCTCTCTAACCATGTAGGTTTTAACTACAGTCAAGACATTTTAATAAAACCTTAAGATGATTTCACAAGTGGTGGAAAATGAGATTCTGAAATTTACATCCCAAGAGATAGCAGAGATCTTTAAGGGTAAATGACTGGCTGAGGAAAGCATTGCAGGCCAAAGGGGTTGAGGGAAGAAAAACAGCAACAGCAATAGGCACAAATGGCAGCTAGGCATGGCCTCAGCCAAAAGATAAACCCAGGCTGGTGTTCCTGACATGTTCTGGAAGCTAAAACAAAGACCGAGAACTGAGCAAGAGGAACAAGCACATTGTTTGAGAGCACACTTGCTGTCATCATGTAATCTGAATTACACAGAGCTATCCTTGCCATTAATCACTACATCTCCTACAGGAGGAAAGCAAGCATGCTCTGCTGAGAATGGCATTCTAACTTCACAGCTGCAAAGCAAGACACAGCCAAGTCTGGAGCACCAGAGTCCAGGACTTGGCGCTGCCACTTCAAGGAGAGAGGTAAGGAACCCAGTGACAGGGAAGGAAGATTGCAACAGCAAAGACTTCATTTAAGGATAGGGCTCTTCAAAAAGATGAATACTTCTCTACCTGATCCCAACAGTAACTTCTATTCCACCAGCAATCCTGTATCAGCCCATTTGACCTCAAAGTCAGAAGGAATAGGGAAAAGGAGATGACAAGAGGATGGAAACTCATGAGGACATAGCTCAGCCAGTAACTGCCTAACTGCTAGGTGGCAGCAGATTGCAGAACATCCTGGAGCTTTACGCATCATCCCCTGCTCTCCCAGGAGTCCATGCAAGGAATACTCTATTTTCAACAAAGTCCTCTTGGGAGCTGCACTCATCACCCTGCAGCAGAGGAACCTGGTTTTCTTACACACCCAAGAAACAGCTCTTGATGGTACAGGCAGAAATTTCCCTACTTCCAAGCTTCTCCTACAAGGAAAATCACATCAGAGTAAAGCTGGAAGTGCAAATGTACATGCAACAGCTGAATGAAGTAAACTGTGACTGGTAGATATGACAAGGACATAACACTGCTGCTGTGTGATAAAAAGGAAAATATCCAATAGCTTTGGAAATGTGCTGCTTCTAAACAGAGGACAGTCATAGGGATCTTGGCCTTGGTCCCACAGGCAGCTAAACTCCTTCTCAACGGCTAAACCAGCAGCAGCAGCACTCCAACCGAGCTGAACTCGGCAACTTAACATACTGGTATCTCTGTCCAGAATCAATCACAGATACTGAAAGGAAAAAACAGATGGCCAGATGTTTCCTACAAGAAAGTTGATACCATGGCCAACTTTCACACCAGATGCGGTAACAGCATTTCAAAAGTTTGAAGTAGTGTGGGGAGCAGAAATGCTTCAATCTGCACACTCCAGAGCTGAAAAGTGGAGCTGAAATGTGTTTTTGCTCCCTTCTCTTGACAAGAAGCAGCTTGGACTGCTTATTTGCTTCAGAATTGGAAGGTCTAACCAGGCTGAAACTAGAATTGCCACATCTGCAAGGGATCCAGGTGTCCAGCTATCAGGACACAACAAATGCTTTCTTTATGAGAATTTTCTGAAGCTGCAGCTCCTGGTCCTGCAAAGCCATGGCTAGAAAGCTCTGACAGAGCATCAGCTCCAAGCAATTGAGTAACAGCATGTGAGGGTTCTGGCACAGACCCACACAAGTGGCATATAAAAGAAGAAAACAACTTGCAGAGCGACAGGACTTGTAAATGGAATGACAGCCAAACCCAAAAATTGCACGAAGCCAGTAAATATGTATTCAAAGACTATCAAGGTGCTCAAGAAAAAAAAATCAAATCAAAGGAAACTGATCACAAGGTGGGTTTTTTTTTAATCAGACTGTTGAAAGGAACGCAAATGCCAGAGTGAACAGCGCAGGCGTTAAGAATGAGGGAGGCAGGTGACATACTAAAGATGCTGAGGAAGCAAAGCGTTCTTTGATCTGGAGATGATGCACCATCTGGTCAACAAGTACTCAGGCTTTTTCACAACAAAACACTGTCTCTGGGCCATATACCAAAATTGAAGGTTACTGCACTAGTAATTAATTTCATAATTTCTCAATGCTCAGAAGAGAGATGCAGCCCAAACACAACTGTTTGGTGAAGCACATTAATTGGCAATGTGCTGGCACACTGCTGTTTTTATGACAAGAACTGACATAAAAACAGCATCAGAGAGATGACTACCTCAGCACCTAAATAGGGCAGAAGGATGCAGAAGGGAAGCTCTATCTCACCATCCCTACCACTGATACAAAACCCTGACCAGGGAGCACTCACCGGCCTGCCAGCTCTGTGTTCACATGACACATGCCACAGTTAGCTTAAAGGGAAACCAGAAAACTTTATACCAAGCCAGTCTCCTATAAAAGTTTAAAATGGCAATGCTTTTTAGCTTGACACTCTTGCTTTTTTTCTTGACAGTTAAAATTCACTGTGGAAGCAAGAGGAAGACTCAGCCTTCCCTCAGGAGAGAGAAGCACCAGTCTTTCTCAGGTGGGCAACCAGGGTTCACTTGTCCCCAATGGCATGTTAAAACCTCAGCACTGGGTTACTAATGAACACTTACACAACTACAGTGCAGACAAAGAACTTGAGCTTTAATGTGACTTGAAATTAACAACACCAGATCCATGGCTCGTATGAATGTGCCCTGAGATTTTAGCATGAAGTAACTTCCAGATGCCTTGTCTTTATTGGCTGGGTTTGTTTCTTTAAGCTGGCTTACACCGGACAGCCAGACTCAAGTAAAAGTATGCTTGTAATTCACTAAGAAAGCAATATTATTTTTAGCAATGAGGAAAAAAAATACAATCAAGAAGTCTTCCAGATACTTCTGTAGTACAGATAAGCACATAAACCCTGGATGAAATTCTGACATAAAAGAAGCTTATCTTAGATATCTTAGATATTCTAAATGAATTCTTATTTTCTTTTAAGTTGTTTTCCTTTAGGAAAAAAAACCCATCAAACTTTATTTTTTTTTAGGTAGGAAAAAAACAAAACTGTCCCAAATATTTTTTCTGTAAAAAATAAAGAATTCTGAAAATAAGTTTTCAAAAAATAATAAAATCTGCTTAAATTTTTCACTCAGAATAGAATTTTATTTCTTTATCAGCTGTAATAAATGCATTTTTTTCTTTATTTTCTAACCTTTTTTAGTTTTGCACCTCTGTATCATAATATATACATTTTCCTTCCAAAAAGAAAGCAGGAGAATTAAAGAAGCAAGAAACTCCAATAGCAACGTTCTCTAACAAAGTCATAGCAAAACCACCTTCACACTTCTCAAGGTATTCTAAACACTTGGATAGTGTGGTCTCCAGTCTCTTGCCTGCTCTGTTTTGTGATTTCACTGTGTAACTGTCAACATTTCTGTAAATTATATTAATTCCACTTGTTAGTGCAACTGATTAATTCAGTGATACTGCTCAGGAAAGAAATTAAATTGTACAAAATTAGATTGACATTAGACTGAAAGATACACTTCAAACAAACAAAGATGTGTTGACAGTAATAGAAAACATCATTGGGAAGACAGTCTAAGTATGTATTATTTAAAGTAAAAATCTATCTAATCTCCTGCTTCAGCTCTCCACTAAGGCTTGACAGAAAATAGGATTATCTCTTTATCCAAAGTAGAAATCTGCAACATTTTATAATTAAGAATTTTATTTCTTATTGCAAGAGAACACTGCCCTTGTTCTTTGGTATATCTGATATGAGCTGTCAAATACAGTTCCAAAAATTAGGAACTCAAATCCGTATTTATGTACTTACAGTACTGGTGCTTTGCAGCTAGGAAAACACAGAACCTTTTATCTAGATATGGCAACAGCTGTTTCTTAATTAGTGACTTTCAGAAGCTAAACAAAATCAAATCAAAACAACCATACAGGTGCCTAAAATTCAGAGTGAAGTTTATAGTTTAACAATGAAGACCATGGATAGGAACTGTAATTTTCAGTCAACAATATTTTATTAAATTTGATACTGAGCAATCATATAAAAAACATTTGTGTAATGATGTAAAATGTAGCAATGCTTAATAAAATTGAACATAAAGACATAGGATAAAATATCAGTATACACATTACCTTAGCATTCTCAAGTAGAACTTCATCTCTACCTAAGCCGGGTCCTATGACAACTGAGTGCAGCCGTGGTAACCACTTTTCCACCTCATGGACAGCATTGGGACTATCACTACATGGAAGTGTGGGGGAAAAAAAAAAAAAAGTTTAAAAAGGCTTCATTTTAGTATTCTCAGAAACTGACTTCAAGGTGCAAGACAGAGAGATAAATTTCCTATCTTAAGTGTCAGGCAATTTTATCCTCTAAACTACCAAGAATCTGTGACCCAGGAAATATAGAATGGTTGTCCAAATAGCTAAAATGAAAAATTTCTCCCAATTTGTTCTTTAGGGGATACCACATAAAAATGAGGAGGCAATTGCAAGTATCCACTATGGTTGTTACAAAATAAAAAAATAAAATCCAAGCAGGAAGCCAACAATTTTTAGAGTCTGTAACAATTCCCTATTTAATACTTCTCTGCAGAGGTTATACCATGGAGAGAGATCCACCATCTCGTAGGTATATATTGCAGCTTGCTGGAAATGATGCAATTATTTACTACCCCACATGGCAGAAAGATAAATCTACTCATATGCTTTTTTGTCAGTTGCTTCATAAGCATTTGTTCCAACTGAATAACAGCCAAATCGTCCCCTTTCCCCAAAAGGCAACAGGAGAAGTTGAAGCTATTCAGTACTGGCATTATCTACTTGTAATGCTTAAAATTTCTGTAGCATTCTGTTTTTTGTCTACATTGGAAAAATGATGAGAAAATTCCCTGCCAAATATAGCTGCCACAATACAGCATTCAGCCACTGACCAGAACTGTTTATTTTGTTCTGATCAGTTTTGTTGTGTAAATAGGTCAGGATATTTTGAAAGCACTGCCCAGCAGTTGCAGTTAATCTTTACTGACAGTATGGAGGGAAAATTTAGCCTCCCTCCCTCCCCACCTCTGACATTAGGGACAACAATAAATGAACATTTTAACCGAAACACAGGGGAATAAAGCTCCCTGTAGACTGAGCAAGAGCGTACTGCTTCATAGTATTGCTCAGAATATTGTAAGCTTGCAATACTGCAACAAAGCTGTATTATTACAGACGAAAGCCAGTGCATGTTTTTCATAGCCAACAGCTGTCCTGATGGGACACACCACTTGGGAACGAATGTTTAGGTTGTGTCTGGCAGAATCAGCAAATTCCACAATGATTTCTTCAAGTGCCAGGCAGGAGCCCAAAGCTTTTGCAGCTGCAGGGAGCGAGGCACCCTGCTCAAGGGCGTGGGGATGCGGTGCCTGGCCGCAGCCCAGCAGCCCCTCTGCTGACAAGAGCTGCTTCAGAAAGCCCAGAGGTGCCCTGTGCTGACACCACAGAACAACTCTGTCAGAACAGGGCTGCAGTGATGACCTGCTGCAAGGGCAAGGGACACAGCGAACCACGGCAGGACATCGCTGTCCCTGGAGCAGTCCTTGTTTTAGCGAGATGAATTTCCATTTGAACCATGCAGCTCCCTCCCTCCTCCTCTGCCTCACATGGAAACTGTAGTAGCTTGAGAACAGTTAAACAGCTCACTTTTCTTTTTATTTATCTCTGTACAATCACCTATCAGTTTATGATGAAGATAGAGGCTGGAAGTAAAAATGATTCAAGAAATATCTAAAGCAATATTAAAAAAAAAAAAAAGACAGTTCTTTAATATGTGGTAGGTTGAACATGTGAAAAACTGCCTGTAAACCAAACTCTAATAAAACACCACCATTTCTGAATGCAGACCACTTTTTTGTTCACATACTGATCTTATTTTATCTTTGAAGAGCAATATATATCCCAAAATAAATATGTTTCTCAAATAAATATATCTATATATCATACAGTTGTAAGAATACTGCTATATATATATAAGGATGTCTGGATTCAACATACCTTTGGATAGTAGTACCCAAATACACTAAAGAAAAGCTTCATTAAACATAAGCTAAGAACAGAGCCATAGGTAGTACCATAAATGCTCTGCTCTTCTACTAATATCTCATACAAATAATCTAACCGTAAAAATTTTGTCAATTTATTTATATTGAGGATTGAAATAAGATAATTTCGTTGAAAACTCAATTGATAATGTGCACTTTTCAAAACAAAGCCATCTCTTGGGAAATAAACTGTCCAATATTAAGCCACTCCTGCACACTTTGCCTCTGGTAATAATAAAAACCTACTGTGGAGCTTTTCATCTTCAAAGCATTTTACAAACATTATGTTCAACTCCTTTGCAACTTCACAACAAGAAGCAATCCAAGATGTGAAGGGTCAAGAGATTAAAGATGGTGATAATGACTACTACATTGCAAAATCAGCTATAAAAACATGTTGTAAAGTAACTGATGGATTTTGACTATTCATAAAGAAAGCAGAAAAACACTGCCTCACCGAAGCATCATGCCAGTTTCACTTCAAGACACTGGATGTTCACAATAGCTGTGGCTATGCAGCTCCAGACGCCCTACCAATATCCTGTATCTACAGCTGCTCTGGAAGTGGAAGGGCTGTTGTGTTATCTCAGAGTTTGTGTCCACACACGCACATCAAACCAGTAGCATTTTAAAGCTGATAGGATACAAGTGATCAACAAGCAGCTTTCTTCAGGAAGGGGTGTCACCTTGAATGGTCCTGAGCACAGCATTTAGCAGAAAGGCAGAGACTCCTCTAGCTCTTAATAGCTACAGTCTGTGCACAATGTTTAACCACACCCAGAAAAGCTCTCCGACTGAGGTCAGACGGCCTCTGCACTCTCAGGCTTCAGAGCAGACAAAGCTCAACCTGCCTGTCGGGTACAGTTCCTGGACCATGGTAATTCCTCATCAGTGGAAAAAGTGGTTGGGAAAGGCTAGTTGGCATGGGCCGACATCCTTGCTGGGGATCATTTAGATAATTTGCCTGTACAGATAATTGTGTCTGGGTACTGAGGAATAAGTATTTCTTGGCCGTATTAACTTTATCATTACAGAAAACGCCAATGCCTATTCTTGTTTGTCTGTGGATCAAAACCAGACAAAATGTCTTTGGAAAAAACTACTTTGGAGGCACCATCACAAATACCATGTCAGGCCCTCAGCTGTTCATGGTGTACTACACTCACACAAAGAACATAGTTAACCTCCTTTGTCACTTCACGCCAATTTCTCGGCCTGGTTACTAACCTGATCTCAAACCTCTCCGTTTAATTATCACCTTCACTGCCCAAGACATTGAAACAACAACTGAAATTAGCACTGTATTTAAAAAACCTTAATACCTCTCTAGAAAGGTATGAGGTATCAAGAAGACGTCCCTTGATCAAAAGAGATGTGATCTTCAAGCTTTGACAGAAATGAACCAAGTAAGCAAGAATCACTATTTCCTTTAGAGGTGCAGAGCCTCTATGATATCCAACTTGATTTTTTTTTCCAAAAGAGATATCACAAATGCAATACCCCCACTCTAAAGCATACAGCTAGTAATAATATAAAGAGGCATAAGAAAATCTCTTAAGGCCAGGAGAAAACAGCATTTCAATTTCTGAGAAGAGGGTAAAAACCTTTGAGAGAGAATTTGATTAAATAAAAGTCTGGGATTTTCCAAAATAACACAAGTTTTTTTGGAAGGTGATAGTGCAAGAGATTGGGAGTTAGTCTGGCTTTCCCATAATATAAAAATACAAGCTCTGGACCACGGACATACACAATAGGAATAATTGGGAAGCTGAATCCTAGCAGTAACACCTGCAAACATGGAGAGTAAACTACAGTACCACTGTGCAGATGTGTGCAAAAAAAGATTCTAGTGACAAAGCACATCAGGGAATAAATGGGGAATGAACAGATCTTCAACAGCTACTTCCAGCTAATCACTATGTGTTATGTGACATGTTATCAGATGCCATTCTGATGAAAATCTAGATTGTGACAGCTCACTGTTGTTCAATCAAGCAACTAAGCAACACCCCTCCAAACTCCCAAAAGCTTCCTCAAAATCTTAGCTTGTCTGCAAAGCAACCAATGAAGCTCTGACTGAACACAGAAAAGACCTATCACAGGGCAAACACATAAATAACAAAAGCAAGACAACAGAATAATTAATAAGAAAAACTGAAGGAGCTTCTGTAACTTGTATCGTATCAGTGAAATTGTGTAGGTAAGAAAGAGTCTAAAGATAATGTCAACAATCATTGAACCAACTTCACACATTGTCCATTACTCAGATCTAAACAAACAAGCAAGCAGACAGAGGGTGTTACATGGGGGCACACAAGGAAAAAGGACCCCACAGATGGTCTGATCAGCTTTCCCTGGCTATTAGTGAGAGGTAAGGGCAGGCTGAGACGACTGCTGATCTCTTGGGAAGACAGACACGGCACCTTTATCATTTGCTGTCCCTGAAGCTGATGGGTAGACAGGACCAAGGTATCGCGTTCAGCATCTTGCATGTTTATCTTTTTCCTCTTTTTTCTGCTTCCAGAATGTATTGAGGAAAGTATTCTCCATTGCAAAACAGACAAAGATTCTTCAAATTAAACATCAGTGAGTCTCTAAAATGGTGAGGACAAATTTTCTTTGTAAATTATTAGTGGCTTTAGATAACTTTTGCCACATTAACCTCAAGAAGTTCAATGAGTGCAAGGTCAATGAGTTGCACCTGGATCGGGCCAGCCCTAGATATGAGTACAGACTGGGAGAAGTCATTGGAAGCAGTCCTGAGGTGAAGAGCTAATATAGAAAGAAGAACTAAGTTAAGTTTTTTGCTCTTCAGAACCTTTCTGCATTTCACTATCACACAATAAAAATTGTCCTGAAACTCAGTTCTGTAGATCTTCATCTTAGGGAAAGCTTAATGTAGCAACCTTTCCAAAAACAAATAAGCAAACAAACAAACAAAAAACTCTAACAAAGGAAACAAACAACCCCCCCCCCAACAAACACCTGAAAGAAAGATGGTGGCTATGGCCATAGTATCACCCACAGAATCTTCCAGACCCGTTTGTAACAGATATCTGACAGGTACCTGCTTGAAAGTCTGCTTGAGGCTGGTCACTGTCTAGAGTGGGGGGACATTGGAGAGCTAGGACCTGAAACACCATTCTCATCCCCAACTTTCCAAAAAAATAAAATTTTGCTCTATGCTGTATTTTATTCAAAGACTGGCTTTTACCAAATGATTAAAAGCCACAAAGCAACAGCTTTAAATTATCATAGAAAGCTCTAAACACAGCAGCTTTCCTCATTCAGGATGAATGACAGTTTCTGTCATTGCTTTCTAGAGGAGGAAAAGAAACAAGTGATAAGGTGCAGCCTTGTCAAATTTTACACGGAAACAAGAAAATGTGAAGCAAAGTCAGCAAGGGTATAACCAGGAGCTACAAAAATAGTAGATAAGCATGAATGACAGCACAAACAGGAGGCAGCAGGACTGCAGCTCTTCACATGGGTTTTAGGCAGAGCTGGTACCACCTTAGTAATCAGAGATGTGGTCTGGATGCCAATCAGTGGGACCTCCTGCTAGAGAAGAACATGGGACAAAAGCAAGACTGCTGTCACCCGATCGACTATATGGCTCCTCACTGGGGAGTGCATTATTCAAATTCTGCTCATTATCTGTACACACTTGGTATGACTGAGGCAACTCCAAATGCATTAAAATGTACCATTGCACACATCTGGTTATGCAAATTCAGACAAAACCACTTTAAGTGGGCAGTTTCAAAGGCAAACCTACAGACTTATCTTCAAAGATGGGAAAAAGTTTCTGATCAGAGGATGAAAGAATTTCAGATTTGTTTGTCCAAACACTGCAGGTAATTGTAATTAGTGTAAATCAAATGTTAGACCTGCTGATACTTGGAATCTGTCATGTAATACAACACATCAAAAGAGCCAAAGATGGGGCCTAATGTGTAGCTGTAGAATTAAAGTAGTTATCTCAGAAAGCTAATCATTACCTATTCTGGTAAACCCTGGGTGAGGTCTTTATTGGAAACTGGGAAAATAAGATAGGGAGTGAAATTATCCTGGAAAGGATGGGTGAAAGGAATGAAAAGCAAACCCAAACAATGCAAGAAAATGTTGAGCATAAAATTACACTAATTCTCTATTCAAGAGTGGCTGTATTTGTCAATGTTTAAATCATCTTTCTCGTAAATTCATGCCAGATTTCCAGAAGCCCAAGGGCTTCAGGCAGCCTCTTTCAGTCCCATGAACAGAATTGGAAATAATAGCTTATTCTAGAGAAGCTCATTGAGCCCATTATCAACTTGTGTGTCTCTCACCAAGCATCTCAATCAGGTAGAACAAATCACAGAGACAGCACTCTGGCATGAAGCTGTCCGGATGCAATTAGAGAACAAAAAGAGATATATTTATTAAATTAAGATTAGCATATTAAAAAGCCCTCCCAAAAAGTTTAGAAGACAAAAGGGTCATCTTCACCTACCAGGCTGTTTAAATCTTTGAATGTGTACAATCTGTAAACACTGGCTAGACAATACATATTATCCCGCTACAATTTGATTAAATAATAGGGATGAAAATGAAAGAAAAATAAAGACCTTAATGAGAGACGGGTTGAATTCTATTCAAATCAAGTCTTCATTTCTAGACATTGAGTAAGTTAATTTAGACACCAGAAGTGAACCTGGTAGCCTTCTGAATATTGACAACACAGCAGCAGAAACAGCAACCCATTATTCAGCAGAAGCAGGAGTGCCACAAGTTCATAGTAAGGGACTGCTCTCAATGTGCAGATAACAGTGTCTTTACTTGCTCTATACTCAACCTTCAAGGCAGTAAAAGTGTGAATGACTTACTGAGGTAAACATTTAGAAAAAAATGCCATATTGACTATATCACTGTTTTGGGGGGTCTTTCATAATGGCAACAACTGAAAGTGTTTTCCATAGCTGCTGCTTGGACACCAGACTCTCACTTAGGTATCAGATGTTCTGCTTCACTAGGAATTGGGTGGTCACACACTACAGGCATTGGAGCCAACAACAGCCTCTTTAATAATGAACCCAAATGCACTACACAAATGGGATCACCTCTCTCAAGCAGAGCAGAGCCTCTTGCATCCTGTGAGAGAGCCCCAAAGGAGGAGCGGCTGTTGCCTGACTCTATTTTCTGAGACTTCTCAAACAGACATGACAACAGCATTGAAGGTCAACCTTATCTAGCCTTGTAAAGATACCACAGCTACCAACACAATCATTTTATACCTGCATCAAGATACATACAAATACCTAAAGCACTCGTAGTCTGTTTTGACCTCAACAACATTACCAGGGTGTATTATGACAATCCTCCCCAAAAGCATAATGATAACCAAATGTCTTGAGCTCCTATTTTCAGGGTTCATGGAAGTGGTCTTGGCCCATTATATTTCCTGTGAACTGACTTGATAAATAGAATCAGTGAAGTATTTTTCAAATGGACTGCAATCAAGCAAACCAGTGACTTTAAAAGCAACAGAATGAAGATGACAATGTCATTTCCCTCAGAAAGGAATGTATTTAAAATGCCCCTAGAAAAAATAATGATTTTTTTTTTAAAGTTAAAACCAGTAAATAAAATGACAAACTTTTATCACACTGGTAGCCCTCACATTCAACTCTTAAGGCACAGATGATAGTTGAATTAATACTCAGAAGGCTAGAGTACTTCCAACCAGCTATGGACACATGAGAAGACAGGACAGGTCTCAGCCTAAATATCTGCTTTGCTTATTGTCATCTGGGGAGAAAGAAAAGAAAAAGGAGATCCTAAAACCTTCAAAAACAAACCCCAGGGACATCTGCCTTCATTCAAACTCAAGAAAGATTGAACACCAAAGAAATTTGATCCTGGTTTCCAATCACAGCAGTACGGCAAGCATTCAGAAGGATAAATTTGGCCAGATCTAACTGGAATACATCTCTTTCTGGTATATCAGAAAGCAGCAAGAACAGCAGCACCCCCTGCAGCGATGCTAAAAATCCTTGGCTACTTCTCACATTTTGAGGAGGTGACAAAACCTCTGCTGGAATCACATGGGACCTCAGCAACAACAGGGAAGAAAAGGGACTATAGCACAGGCTGAATACACCTCCCAACTTTTATTCACTCTGTAATGCACAGCAAAAAAAGGAGCAGCTTTTTCCCAAGAAAGCTGGACACAGGAAACACGTCCAAGCAAGTTTTGGCCATGGCATTGCATGACAGAACAAGAGTTTAAATAAATAAATTCTCTGAGTCAGCACATACAAACTGACCTTTATCTCCCCGTAAGTACTTAAGAAAAAAATACAAACTTTCTCATGCAATTCCTAGCTAGGCTGATGTCTAAATGAGGCTTTGGAAGAAAGATCACAAAATTTATGCCTTCCTTCATCTTCTCGGCAGGTGTAATAGGGATCCAGCAGCCAAGTCACTTGTGAGACATATTTTTGGTAATTGGAGGAATCTCTGCTTACTCCTTGACTTTCCCTGGTGACAACAACTCTGCACTTCTTTCAGCAGCTGATCCGAAAGTGAGGTTAGTGCCAGTGTTACATCGAAGTAGTGTTTAATAGCTATCCTTAGCCAACACAACTAAAAGCTATGAACATCTTCCCACAGTGGATCAATGCTTTTGCATCTCTTCTCCACATTATAAATTATAAGGGGCCATAAAATCTTAAGATTATTCCTGGGCCTTCTTTAAGAGATTTGGCACTGGTTAGAAATGCTCAAATAACTTTTCAGGGGTTCAACTACCTATGATAGACTTTCATTACTTTTTCAAATGGTTAAAACATAAACAAAATTCAGTAAAACTAGGTAAAATATGTTCCAGAAACCCTGATCTTCATTAAAGGTAACTGGCCTCAACACACAGTCCAGCCTCATGAGAATTTTCTCCCCAATTATTCTTATTTCAAACTGAAAAAAATAGTATTTTTTAAAATCCAACCCAAAACCTAAACTCTGCAATTAACTGTAAGACTTCTAGTAATTCTGGCAATCTTTCCTAGTCTGCACGAACCCAGAGATTCAACCAGTTAAGAGGAAGGTATTAGTTCTACATCTGTGCCTAGTTCAAGCGTGACTTTTTTGGTGGATAACGTAAAATTACATCACTTCTTTGGCATCACAAGAAATTAATGACGTGACATCTCATTCTACTTCTCTGATAAAACTCTGGATATCAAGGAGTATATCCACTGTTGACTTTACAAACTGTCTGATAACCAGCTTACAAGGGGGCTGCTCAGTAGTATTTGGCTCTTTCCTGGCCTACAGAGAAGAAAATCTCTGTACGATTACGAAAAGTCCTTGCCAGAGGGGAATACAACACAATAGATTTATTCTCTCTCCTTTTAACATACAACCAGCTGGGTTCATATAGCTCATTTAGCTCTGTGATACTTGTCTGCTGAGACAGGATAAACTAACCTGACACAGGTATCCAAAAACTCTATTCAACCTGACCTGAGCCAGGCTATTAACATGGGAAATACAAAAATGCTGCCGAAAATTCTTCTCTATAAATGCATGAAGGAAATATGCACACATCTACAAAAATCCACACAGAGAATCCCTGCAATAAACCTTAATGAAATGTTTTATCTTGCCCGTATTTGTGAAGCATTTACAGTAGGAGCACATTAACTGACAAAACAGGGAAATGCAGCACAAACCTAGGGTAGCAGTGACAAGACCAAGGAAAGCAGATGTCACCAAAACTGGTATATTCCACTATTCAAAAGCTCCCAACTTCTGCAATACACATTTTTCGCTTCCCCACAGGAAAGTGAAGTCAGACAGCAACAATATTGAACTGGCTAGCTGGTCAATTCTTGATTAATACCAGGTCATTGTGGAAGGGGCCATAATGCATTTGACAGAATCCTTGAATAAAAAGGAAAAGTTACTACAGATAATATGGACTATCCAGCCCCTAGACACCCTGCAACCATTATTCTGCTCAGGTGGTGAGGAGACTGAGCTGGGTGCTGAAGCTTCTTCTTTCCAGATCTCGGGCTGTCACGTGCAGTCCCAGCTCCCACATTCACTCACAGGGAATGAAGTCAAGAGAAAAAAGCCAGAGAGAAAGTTGCACAGTGTGTGTCCCCAGCATGGAATGTTACACCAAAAGGATTCCTGGGATGGGCTACATCTGGGGTCACATGGAATTGCCCTGGCAACGCTGCAAGATGGATGTTCATTTTCATAACCCTCCTTCTGTAATCCTAGTCAATCTTTCTCACGTAACATTCTCTGCATCCTTGAAGTGACAGACATTTGCCAAAGACCAGAAACGCTCCAGTCCAACTTCTGACTCTCACATACCTTCACCAGTCATGCTGGCAAAGATCTGCAACAGCAGCTCTAATGAGCCAGAAGAGCCCTCACATTCAGAGGGGGCAAAAAAAGAGCATGCTCTTCCCTTGAGGTGATCCCCTGTGAGGTGATGGCAGTAGAGAAAGTAGTGGAAGCAAAGATGATAAAATGTCAGACTCCCGGCAGTACAAAATGGCAGCTGAACCCTGGCAAAATGCCAAGCTGTTGAAACAGGGAGTTGAGTACACGGGGCCATAATTATGATTAGCATAATAAGAGAGTGGTACAACAGCTACCTAGTTACTCCGAAGGGTCATGGAGAAATCATAACAAAGCAAAGTTTTAAGGAAAGACACAAAAGAGAACAATGACATAGCTGCTCATGGGTTTTACCCGGAGGTTCTTCCATGCGTGAAGTGCGGCCCAGGAGAAAGTACAAAGACTGTTTAAGAGATCAGGCTCTGAACCGAGAGCAGCCGGCCGTGCCTGCGGAACTCGAATGGCTCCACAACATATAAAGGATCATATGAAAAGTGTGACACTGAAGACAAAGGACCTCACAAGAAAAATAGGCTGTTAGTGTAAATTACAATAAAACCTGGGCTCAATAGAGTCAGCCAAGATTTTTTCCTTTCTAATTGGAAAAGACTGTTTTCTCTTTCCCTCAAATAAAGCAAAAGAGATAAAAATACAAGAAAAATTAATAAATAAAATCTGAACACTCAGATATTTGCATTTTTCATTTTGAATGTCATGTAAATAATATTTACAGACCCACTGCATCATGCAATTAGCCCAGCTGTCTGCATGAAATTAATCAGAGTTTTAATAAAAGTATTAAATAATGAGCTGCAGACTTAAAGATATATGGATATGAAAATCTCTAGATTCACTGTACTGAGTACATCTGAAGGAACTCATAGAGAAAGCAGAAGTTTAAAATCAAAAGTTCTCTTTGCAAGTAGAAAGATCAGAGTTTTCACTGAAATATGAATTTCACTGAAGACACTGAGAATCTGTGAATAAAAAAAGCCCATTCTTACCTAGCAGGGACAATCTGGTCCTCCATGAACAGAAAGTTTACTGTTAAGCCTATTTTCACCTCCCTTTTCCTCTATGCTGCTTCTCTTTCTCCTATTAACCTTTTCCATTACCAAACATCAGGAACCATTGTGCACACAAACAACGCTTTTCCCAAGGCAAGGTCAGCTCATTACCGTACAAGACAACCATATGCTGTATCCCACAACACATCAAGACAACCCAAGTTAAATGTTAATATTGCCATTAGGCTTCTCCATGGCATTTGCTATCATATGGTATCAGACAGAACATCAACTGAAGAGATGTTTTTAGATTGAAGAGGCAAACAGTTGTACTGGTAAAAACCCTACTCATGTACCTCCTCCCTTGCTTTCAAACATAATTTTTATTTTGTCTGAAATCTGGGTTTCTTCTAACTTTGGGAGGTGGGGGGAAAAGCAACCAACAAAACACAACCCTGTTTAACTGTCTTCCTTCTAAGCACTATTGTCTACAGCAACAGCAATGAAACCCACCTTCAGAATGCAATAAACTTATGATTTCCAACTGCAGGCACCCCCATAAGGAAGATCATATTCTTGTTCTCAGACACCAAACTATTTCTACTGTCATAAATCCCTCCCGTCAGCAATATCTGACAAACACGTTTTTAAATTATGCTTTTTCTACCTTAATCACAGCTTTGCCATGTACACCAACAGACTCTGACACACACTGGTGCAACTAAGGTCAGAGGCATATACCTGAGGCACACAGCCTAATTCTCATTTGCAGTGCTCATTGCAAACCACAACAACTAATTGAAACAAGTTTATCCTGCGAAAGTTTATCAATCAGTAATACATTTCAGAAGAAAAATTCAGAAAAGCACACACACAGTGATTTTCCCAATTACGAAGACAGTTACTTATTAAACTTCTCATATTTTTAATTAAACCCTGTATTTTATATACTTTTGGAACATATGTGTATTCCCAAGAACCGGTGTGTATCTCAAGCAACATACTCATGTAGAAAAAGGAGAATCAGCATCTCTCTTGCCTTGTAATTTTGCATAGGTGTCTACACACACAGTAGTGAGAGGAAAAAAGACACACTACTGTTAAATACTATTGGGGTGAAGAAGCAAGAGAACACACTCCATTTGCCTTTCAAATGCAAATTTAAAAATGCTGACCTGTAGTGATTTGTAGTTCTGGATCTTGCTACTGTTCACTGCAAAATGCATTACAATCACACAACACATATCAGCAAGTAGCAGAAAAAAAGATCTCTGCTTTTTAAAAATTGTACTTTGATAGTCATGAAATGAAATTCACAGCTGATTGTCCTATGTTAAAATATCTAACTGCTTGTAATGAATGCACAAACCCCTGGCAATCACAAAGTTTTTGTGATCTCCAGCTCACCCATCCAATAACTCAGCAAAAGAAATAACACAAACTAATCAATTATCAGACTGAAATATTAAAACTAGTAAGCCTGATTAGTTCATTTAAACAAAACATAAGTTACTTACAGAACTGGATGAACAATCAGCTCTGGACTATATGACTTGATTACTGTTGCTGCATCTTTGGTACAAAACACATGGGATAAATCTGCACCCTAAAAGAGAAAATTTGCCAACAGAATTATCAAATTTATACTTAATAATAACTTTATAATTCCAAAGATTATTCAACTGATAATTCAACTGAATCCTTTCTTCTCAATCATTAAACCAAACTTTTTTTTCTCTATTTTGGCTTAGACTACTATGAAATGTTCTGTTCTGTCTGTATCTAACTTCCAATATAGTATTTTTCCTGTCTCACTAACTGGATGTCTGAAAACACAAATCTTGAATTTTTACCCACTTGAGAAATGCTTCTCATCTGCAGATGAGTAAAGACTAAAATGTCACATGTACAAAAGAACACAGATGAACACAAGACAAGCTACATTAGAGAGCCATAATAATACTGTAACATACTTGCAATGGTAATCCATGAGTACATTTCTAGCCCTACCATTTTTACTGAACGGGCCAAATTCATACAAGAAAAAGGCTGGCACAATTTCAGCAACACACCCTATATTAAATAAACATTAAAGCTGAAGAACTGAATCTCAAGCTTCTGCTACCAACTCAAAAAATCAGAAACACACAAAATTAAGTAAGCAGTGACCAGAAAACCTGATCTTGCATTGGTCATGCATACAGAAATTTCCCAGCATTAAGGAAGTGTCTCCTCTGCTCTATACTATACATTTAACATTTCAAGCTACTATGACTGTTTACACGTAGATGTTATGGTCTGAGATCAAGTGACTTCAGTAAGGAACCTGCCAGTATTGCCACTGTATTTGCACATAGCGGACAGAAAGCTAAGTGGCCTTGGGATCTTCTAATAACATGATTAAATAACATAATTTCAGTTTGAAATCTTTGAGGGTTTGCATCCTGGGGGGGAGGAGGTGTTTGGTAATATCTGGGTTGGTTACTTATTGAGAGAAATCTTCAAAAAGAAAAACATATACAACGAACTGAAAGTACAGACACACTATATATAGCGTTCTGAAAATTAGATGTATTATGTAAGCATGAATCGTTTGTATCTGAACAATCACCCTGTACTTATGTAGTCTGCAGTAAATATGTTTAGCCATTTAATATGTGATTAAAAGAAGGAAGTTCATGCTTCTAGGAAAAAAAAGCTTAGAAAATACTTCTGCTGAAGATTAGACTGCCAAGAAATGTGCTATTAGAAATTATATTAAATTCCACCCACAATCTTTAGACTTAGAGCACATAAGAATTTTACTAGGCTAAAGTTTTAAGTTTTGAAAGAAAGTTACTTCATTCAACTCACTTATCAGGTGCAGAAAACATTTCTGAAGAACTCACTTCTTAGCATCAAAACCATAACTTCAAACAATAATCTAAACTTATTTTATTGTTCACTTTTGGAGAAAATATTTCATCGAGACTTGAAATTTCCTATCTATGTCCCTGAAATTGTCAATTTTTGGACATACTTCTAACTTCACTTTACACATCGAAAGAAAACACAGTGAATGAAACACGGTGAATGACGCATTTACAAAGTATTTCTACAAGTCCTGGACTAAGGATTTTCTTTGCTCAAGAGAAGACCTCGTAGAACTCAAAGTTCATGTACACTACAGAATGAATGCTTTTTAAAAAATGGCACCTAGGCAACAGAAATGATGAAAAGTTCATTTAGGACTTGTACAGAAGAACACATACCACTTTGAGAGCTGTAATTGCAGCAAAATACGGTGCTCCAGTGTATCTAGAATGAAATAAAATTTAGGTTAGGAAACACAGTAATGAGATTAGATAATGATCTTTCATAGAAATATTTACAAAGATCATGCCATAAACCAGCAAAACTTTCTCAAGTAACAGAGGTAAAACTTTAGAGACAAACAGAACAAGAGCTGAGAACTGTTTGCAAGCTAAATATGGGATCTGTGACCTGGATCAATCCCATCTGACTTCAGATGTTTGACTCAAGTGCCTAAACTGTGATTCCAGCTGCCCTAAATTCTCTTTATAAAGACTGAAGAGAGAGATGTGAACAAAATCACCCTGCAAAGGTGCTTACTTCAGCCAAGAGGTAAGAATCTATGGCCATTAGGTTCTAACTTCCAGCTATTCAACCTATCTATAGCTACAAGATAGCACCTTTCTGCTCTTTATGGAACGTTTACTAATGGCAGATGTCTAACAGCAGATCTCTCTTACAGTAGAAAGATGTAAGATCTCTTTCAAAAGGGGAAAATGAAAAACAGGAAGGTGTAGTGGCTCATTCAAAGTATTGTGGTCAGTATTATTTCTTGGTCAGTACAGCATTTAACTGATTTATGTAGTACCTATTTTTTCCCCCGAAACAGGGTATTTCCATTAATCCAGTATATAAAACAAAGTATTGACAAAATCTAATAAACACCAACATTCATCAAAATAAAAAGCCCACAAGAAAACACAGCATAAGAAAATACAGAGACCCAGTTTCCCAAGATACCAAAATACAAAAATCAGATATACTACTGTCTTACTCATTCTGCAACCTCACCATGCAATGAAAAGACTAACACTGAAAGCAGAGAGTTCAGTGGGCACAAAAGGCAGAGAAGGTAGACACAAACAGCATTTTAAGTTCCAGTAACATTCAGTACCAAAATTTTGCAACACATCTGCAAAGTACCATGTTCTTTCCTACGTATGCATGGTCATAATGATGGAGTAGTAAAGCTCTCTGGAAAATACTTGTGGTTTAAGAGTGAGTTTGAATGGCTTCTACAAGTAGTTATGACATGCTCAAGTTTTATCAGAAGCAAAAATCAAATTTCTATTTAACTTACTCTCGACATCCTCCAACAATGCCTATACGACCATCCTGACCTTTATGCTTTTTCCCTGTTAGAGGAGGGATAACATTGCGCACCAGCTGAAAAATATTCTCCATATCCTTTAGAGTATGTGTTCTGTGCAGTGAAAAAGATCTCTCTATAACTGAAAAAAAGAAAATAAGCGTTACTTCAAAGAATGTTCTTTCTTATACTATGGCCAAGCATTTTTTTAAGCACTCATGTACACTAATAAAATCACACAAAGATACACAGTGACATACTTCTAAAATCCAAATGCTTTGTCACTTAAAGGCCTTTAGAACTATGAGTAACTGGAGAAGGTGATGATTTTGAAAATGAATTTAGGGTCTGATGCAGAGAATATTCTCACTGACTGTTCACAGTCCTAATTTAGGGCTCAGGTAGAGAAAGCAACAACAACCCAGAATAGTCATACAAACATTTTGTAACTAGGAATACCTTTTTAGTTCAGCCTGAAATCAGCTCCATGATTAAGCTCAACTGAAATAGGAACACTTAGTGAGGACTAAACACATCCAGACACAGAGCAAGCACAAAGCAACTGAAACCAAATTTTAAATGTACACCCTACCTTATATTTCGCTTCCCCTTAAAGACTTCCACCTCTTAGCAGAATCAGGGCCTATCTCACTGCTTTTTTATTTTGGTAGGCGGTTACAAAGCATAGTGAAAGTCTTTCTGCAAAACTATAATCCAACGCACTAGATGCAAACATCACAAATATCACACAAAGATCATTTTCAGCTATAATACATCTCCAGATCTCTGATGCAAAGCTACATGTCAAGCCACATACTAAAACAACTGCACACTCAGTAGGCTATGTATCAAATGACTGTTTCAAAAGGCTACAAAATTTACAAGAAAAAATTATTTTAACAATTACAATTAGAAAATTAAAACATCTACCTAACATGGGAAAAATGTGAAGATCACTACTTCTATCAACGTGGTAACTAAAAATTGCAGCAAATACACTAAAAGAGCAAGTTCTTAAAAGCTCCTAATTCATTACCCGTACAATTCTGTTCAGAAGAGCGGTTTATTTGAACACTAATTTCAGTGTCCTAGACCACAGCCATGCTTACTTTCTTTTTTACAGATCTAAAAAGCTTTCAAGGAACTGCTACATGTATAACGTAATTACATAGAAAATAACTCCCATGATACTCCTTATTTTCAGCTGTATAAAACTCAGTAACCCCCACCCCCCAACTCTAAAATACAGAGGAGGGAAAAAAGGAAGTGGGGAAAAAAAAAAAACTGTTCCAGAAATACTGGGCATAGTAATAGGGAAAAAACATTATAAATAAGAAAATTCCAAATCTGTGTGCTATCAGCAGAATGCATCTTTTTATCTATCTTCCACAGAATCTAAACCTAAAACAGACATGCTAATGTTCAGTAACAGTATGCTTTAGTGTTCAATAATGATAAATACTCTTGGCTGATCTTTTGCTTTTGAATATAGGCATCCCAGCCTTACTGCGAAATGATAAAAAACGAGGAGGGGAAAAGGAATGAAAATAAAAGAAAAAAACCCACAACCTGTTTTGGATTATGGCCGAAATAGCATTGCAGTGACCCAGAGGAGAATAAAATGCTCACCTCCTCTGAAAATAGGGAAGATTATTTCCTTTAAATCACACTTCATACACTTGCTGGTTTTCAACCACACAAGAACATTATATAGCTTGGAACCCTTCAAGTGCAATGTTATTAAGAAGGCCTTCTGTTTATTTGCTGCTGCTTTTTGTTTATGTCTAAACATAAAGCAACTACATAATAAATGGAGAGAAAACAAAGAATTATGCAAAAAGCAATTCTTAATAGAGCCCTACTCTCCCTACAAAATCACTAAGGCATATTCAGCTCTTAACAAATGAAATCTTAATACATTAAAAGATGTGTTGCCTGAAGTGTTATGTTCACATTTTAGCATAAATGCTTTTTACACCTTTGCCAATTAGAAGATTAGAATCTCAAGTTGCTCTTGCTACAGTTAAATAAATATAATGCCTTTTTGCATAGTGCAATATGCCTGTACACCTATATGATGAAATCCAGCAAGATAAACTGAACCTCAGTTTCAGATTGTTATTACATAATTAAGCTTTTCAAGAAAAACCTTTCAGAAGTAATGGTAAGGCCTTGTAGGTACCTTCACCCCATTCTAGAACCTTAAATGATTTCCTACAGGATTTTCTAAAGCACTCCAGTTTTCCTTTATTTTAAAAGTGAAAACAACATTTAAAACACTGTATCCATTCATATCCCATAATTCATCTAGGAAAGTCACCTGCCACCAGGAAATCCTACAGACCAGCTATCCACTCAAGAAGAAACACAGCCTAAACGCTCAACAGGCCTAACCACCTAGTCTGCCATGCATTTTACAGGGAAACACAGTAAGTAACACAACTGAAACAGCTCCAAGAGCCCCTCAGGACTCAGAGAATGCCCGTTGGGATCTGGCATGCAGGATTATTATTCAACACTGAAGCTGGGTGGTTTCTTTTTTATTTTCTCTTTTCATTTTCTCTTTTCAAACTACGCTTCTTTTCTTCCAAGCAGTGTGAAATTCAGAATTAGAACAGAGTAAGATTTGTTTCACTTCCACGTGACAGGCTACAATCACTAAGCCCCAACCAGACTACAGTCCCAGCACTGACAGAAATATCCCTGACTTCCTCTTGCCCGTGCAGTCTACCTCCACGTACAAAGAGACTGTGATAAAAATAAATGCCACAGGTGCAGATCCCAAGGAGTTTGTTAATGACTGCTACCATCAACTTCTGGCCCATGCATAAGGTACAAAAAGAAAAGTTTGTGCATAAACACCAATTCTTGAGACACTGTTTTGCCTTTTTCTTTAAAGTAAATTCCGATGCCCAAAGAATTTACAAAGAGCTGGTGTAGCAAAAAAACATAAACAAATATTTTCACCTTCTATTATGCCTACTACAGTAATACAATGTTTAACTGATAAGATTCAGAATTTGTTGTAAAGAACTTTATTTTGAAGAAGCTAGATCTTAACATCTGACTTACTTCAATGTAGGCAAAACTCCACTCTTTTCCCAGCCCTGAAAAAACATATGCACAGCCCTAACTTCACATACGGGGTTATGCTTGATAACTTCAAGCAGAGCAGCAGCAAAATTTCTGCTACAAAGTAACTAGTGTTTCCAGATTGTTTTCAGCAACTGTCCTATTTACCTTTTACGTATAAAACTCCTCCTAACTTCACTGTACAGCGACATGACTGTGGAAAGAAGTTCCCAACATTTACAGGGTTCAAAAGGCATGATTTTGCTAATTAAAATTTTTATAACTAATGTACCTGCATTAAATAATCAGTACAATGGTACAAATAATGATTTAATTTCATTTGGTATCAGACAAACACCTTCACCACAATATTAAATAATTCCAACTAGCTTTTATTTTCAAAAGCTACTTACTACCAGTGCTTTCACAAAGAAGTTTTAAAAAGTACCCTAGCTTTTATTTATGCTGTAGAAGGAAGTACCTATCGGTGGAGAAAGTGTTGCTGTCATAGCATTATAATTAAAGTTATCCGCATACGAACGATGGTTCGCTCTCCGAGGTGGACTTGCTGGTATAGATTGCGACCTTTGTGATACCGTAGAAGAAATTCCAGCCAACATCTGTCCCAACATCTGTAGCATCTGGAGTTCTCGAGCATGCTCAGCTTCCCGACGTTTGTCTTCAATTTTGAGCCTCTGCTCTTCAAATCTGTAAAATTTCTCATCTGTATCCATGCTCTGCTGCAGGAATTTTTCCATCATTTTATCCAATGTTAAATTTGTATGGCGTTTTTTCGATCTTTTGGGCTGATTGAGAGGTGGGGTAATAGTTGGAGCATTGACTTCTTTAAAGCCTAAAGCAAGGAAAGAATAAATTATTTTTCTGATGGAAAACAATTTTCTAAGAGGAAAGCAGCAAAAAATCTCCCTACAAGATGCACACCTAATGCTTCATAAAGTTGTTAAACTTTCTTAACGTGAGCTGTATTTATTTAACATATTCTTCTTTCAGATTACTAAAGCAAACTCACAAACTTCTAACAGGTTGCAAGAAGAACACAAAAATCACAGAGGCATTTTTTAATTGTTGTAGTACTAAACTTCAACAATAGGAGTCTTTTTCATCTTCTAAAAAGGCTTAAGTGAAGGTTATTAAATAGTATAGCCTCATTTGTGTATTGCAGGTAATTAAATTAATCTAAATTGAGTTTCAGTCCGTTGGCATTCTAGATTTGCATTTCAAAAGAACATTAGTGTAAACAACTCTTTGATGGGGTTTATGTGTAAAAAGAAGGTTGGTTAAACGTCAACCAATTGGCTGATTCCTCAGTGATGTCAACTTCTGAAGACAGGTTCATGTTTGCATTAAAAACCCTGCATTAATCTAGATTGAAAACAAACAAGCAACACTTCCCCCGTGTCTCTGCAATACAAATGTGGAGGGTAAAGAATGCTCAGGGAAAGGACCGGCTTTATTGAAGTGCTGCTTCTGTCTGCAAGCCCGACAAAGTTAGAAGCAGGGTCTCTGAAACAGCCCATGCAATTAATTATGTAAAAGCTCTCTCCTAGCTTTCTGGTCCATCGGCAACAATAAGCAGATTTTTCAGGTATTATCGTCATCATCGTTTTAATACCGATTAGCAAAACTGCACATAGTCTGCAGGGAACAGGAAAATCCTCCAGCGAGAAGGATGCTTATTTTCTTGTACAGTGCTACCTGACACTTTGTCTCGATAATCTCTGTGCTAGTATCCCATACATTTCCCACTGATAAATACGGATAAAAACTCACTAGGGTCACTGCCCGCAGCATCTCCCCCGAGCCGGTAGGCAGTATTTCCAGCACCCGCAGCATCCCGCTCCCCTTCCGGGCTCCCCAGTTCACGGGAAAGCGCAAGGTGCAAGAGTTGGGGGAGGCACGGGCGGATTTCGGAGCGCAGAGGACGGGGCGGGGGGGACGAGGGTGAGGCAGAAGCCACCAGAAGCGCGCTAGCTGGGGACAAGCACCGGCAGTCGCGCTGCGGGATCCCGCGGGGTGAGGGGAGGACACCCGGCACCGGGAGCCCGCCGGCTACTCACCGTCACCCGGCGGCACGGGGATGGCGAAGGACGGGCACTCCACCTTGATGGGGTGCTCGGCGTAGGAAGAGCACTCGCCGGAGTCCTCGGTGAAGTTGTCGCGGGGGGACTCCGGCCCGGCGTCCTCGTCCAGCTCGGCGTCCAGCTCGCGGCTGTTGTGCGGCG